>CM032455.1:3259705-3296593 GCA_019049505.1 Pachyrhynchus sulphureomaculatus | reverse complement strand
CAACGTTCTCTACCAGAAAAAAAAACGAGCTAGCTTATATATCTATATAAAATAATTATTAATAATAAAGTCGAGGCTATAAAATGGTCCCGCAAAGAGGGGCAACATAAAAATGGCGCCTCAACGTGCCAGGCTATAATATATAGTCCATCAAGTTAGACGTTGAAAAAATGTGTTTCGAGAAAAATTTTTACCATCAATGTAGTATTTGGTGTGCTAACCACGGTGCAATTACCTTTGCAAGTTGTCCCATCGCCTCCCACATTAATAATCGCCTGGAGTCTTCGAGCCATGCTGTCGACGAGATTTTCTGCATATTCACGCGGCAATAATCTCCAGATTTTTTGAATTTCGCGAAACAACCGAGTCAAAGTCCTCAGGAGGTCTTTCTCTGAGCTTTCTCTTTATAAGGAATCAAACGTTTTCAATAGAGTTAGGGTCCGGCGATTGTGAGGGCCACTCTAGTATCTTATCGTGGGCCTAAGCGAGCCGCCTCGCAACGTGATTCTCGCCCAGCAAAGGTTTCTTCAACGTACTTTGAAATTTGACATCATAAGCACGAAGATGGTGTCGATGGTCTCATGGGATACATTCAAACCTGATTTTCTTAATTTTTACCACTCCTTGACGCAGCGTCAATTTCGGGTTCCATGAAAACAAAGACACGATTCGTTTTTCAACTTTCGGAGTTACTTTGTATATCGAGCCACGTTTTGGCAAGACGTCGACTTCTTCACAAATGGTATCGACTTTTTAATATATTTAGGGGCCGCGAAATATGTCACTTTAGGCCCCTTTCAATGGGACAAAGAGACTGTCCTCGAACCGACGCGCAAACAATTAACTCATTTTAGATTTTACATGATTTCTACGAAAATACTTTCACTAAAATGCGTCGTAGACAAAGGTTCCCTTTATCGATTTTTTGTTAAATCGCTACAATCGTTTTACCAAAAATGAATTATCGCGAACACGTTCTTACATAACCCGCACACAAAATTAAATTTTACGGTGTGTTGAAAAAGTTCAGATACCATTTAAATAAAAAAAAATATAACGTAAATTAACTAGGACTCTTATAAATAAAAAAAACCATCAACCAAGCAAAAGTTTTTTATTAAAAGTTTTACATTATTCTTATCTCTGTCTATACATGCATTAGATCATTCATAGAGTCACCGGCTTTGAAAAATTCCTCTATGAAAATTATGTTTTTAAGAACCAAGGTCATATTCTTTTTAAATGATCTTCACATTATCAAATCGTTGGCCTTTTAACATGATTTTAGGTTTTGGAAACAGAAAAACGCTTTCGATGCTGGATCAGGCGAAAATAACAAGTCGATAATCACAACAACAGTTTATTTGACCAAAAGTCTAAGTCATAGCAAGGGACGCCCCTTTACGAATAGTTAATTACAATAATTTTTTTGTGCCAAAAATTGAAAGATCGATAGCGAGAAATGAGATGTCGCATTGTTATGCAAGGCAGAATCAGTGGTCTCTATTGCATAACAATTTGCCATTTCATTTCTTGCTGCCCTCTCAATATTGGGCTAAAAAATATGTTCCTGAACAGAACATAGCCCTGAAATAACATGCCATATACTCTTTGGCTCCGTTTGTAGAGGTTATTAAAAAATTTATACCTCTAAACATGCCGCCGATTTAGACACTTGTTACGGTGCGCAGTTAATAAAAAAAAATTAATGCGTACGCTTTTTACAAATTGGAAAAAACCAAAACACCCCAATATTAAATGCTTATGGAACATGAACTAATAAACATATCAAGGTGCGGCAAATTCTTAGTGTTTGAGGAGAAAAAAAAGCTGAATATGCTTACTGGCTACAGCATCACTTTTTTTCGGCTTTATAACTGAAGTCCCGTAACTTTTACTAGTTTGCTAGAAATTAACAATCACTTGTAACTACAGTTTGTATAAAAACCGCTAACAGGAAAAATACAGTTTTCCAGCTTAAAGTAGTAATCACTCAAAATAACTTTCTCAGTCTAGTCCCTCTGATGACAAATCAAAGTTTCTCTTGTTTAACACAAATTTCTTCAAAATTTTTTGTTGCTAATTCTTCTTCATTTTCAAGTTGGAACATCATGTCGTTTATACCCTAGTTATTATTAAATTTGAAAATAAAAATAAGCAGTATAAATGGTAGACGTGCTTAGCAAGGAGCTAGTGAAATTACTTGAAAATTCTTATAATATTGTAAATGCTCCTGTTAAAAATTGATACTAAAATGAATAAACAAGAACCCAAGTCAAAAAAGACTTAAGAAAAAAGCACGCGAAAATGTGACTATCATTCTTCCACAGGATGTTCAGAAATTAAAGGTAACAACAGTGGTCTTTACCTTCCACCAACCTGGGAACAGATCATCCATAAGGCTTAGCCTTCTCCCGCCTTTATCCACTAATATAAAGAGGCACGAGCAAGCGGAATTAAATCAGTCTTTTTGTACTAGATTCCTACGAAGTTGACAAAGTGTTACCATCACTTTTTCAATCGGCACAGGAAAAATCCAAAAGAATTATAAGCTTTGTAACCTGTGGAACTTTCCTATCAAAAGAAGATATATTTTATATAATTTTAACTTATTTCATTTCTATTGATGTATTCATACACATCATCAGCACTTTGGTTGACTTACCGATGCGGTTGTTAATTTAAGCCTCTATTTCCCAAATTAGTTAGCAGCAGTGGTACAGTTAGACCTTTTTAATGAATACGGCAGTAAAATATTTTGGTAATTTGCAGGTTGTCATCAAAAGGTTACAAATCAAAATTTTTAGAATTTTCAGTTTCACACAGTTTATAGGGTATAGTACTCTTAAACACTGGTATGTTATTCTCTTGTAACAAAGATGCAATTGACCAACTAAGTCTTAGTGCCAGTCTGCTGTGTACGTTGTGTTATCGACATTGAATAAGCTCAGCGTAAGAAGCAACAATTTATTATTTTATTCATTCGTCATTTTTTACGATATATATTAAGGAGGTTGGTGACTATCTTTGAGGGGCAGGCGGCAAGAGGGGTCCACGTATGTTTAAGCATAGGACTTTAGTAGTTACTACCAACTCTTAATGAATAAATTATGCATTGTTAAAAATAGGAATTAAAAAATCAAAACCTGCAAAAAATTGTTTTTATTGTTTTATTTAATAATATCACCATAATTGAAGCGTGAAATAATTATTTAATTCGCAACGAAACAATTTTTCAAATATTTTTAATTTACATGGAAAGCACGGCAATATCGCAAATGTGTTGGTAGTAGTTATTCTTGTATTGTGCAAGACAAAATGCCGAAAAATAAAACTCCGTTACGATGGAAAGGAAAAATTGTAACTGAAAAGCAATATAACAGACGTTTAAAACAAATAAAAAGTGGTAAAATGAGGAAGAAGATCAATATTTCATCAGAAAGTAATTCCGAGGAATCCCAATGTATTATTGAAGGACGTCTAATAGTCGAATTGAATTTTGTACATTTTGTACTAGTTTTAAAGAAATTTTGGCTCTGGAGAATATTGAAAGAGAAGATAAAAAGGGTATAGGGTCAAATTTTCCATTCGCTGCTGTAACTGTTTATTGCTGAATCTTGTACCTTCTGGTAAACAACATCCTGGCCTCAGTAAACAAACCAAACCCTTGTTTGATATCAACAGCAAAGCAGCTCTAGATATTAACTAAATATATAATTTCATACTTTGCTATTTATATTATTAAATACATTAAATACTGTATTTTTAGATTATATCTCGTATTAAATATCACTGTAATTAATTCTTCATTTTTATAGGTACTTTACATGCTGGTTTATGGTTTACGCCTGTAAATAATTTATTACAGACTATGAACATCCTAAATATGTGTTCCCAAACGTTTAAAAAATATGAAAGAAATAAGTCCTGTTGTCAAAATGGTTGCAAAGGAAAGCTGTCAAGAAGCTACTAACCGGAATGATTTTTAACAGTCGGTCTTTATCAAGAGTTGAAAACATTTTTGTAAGTCAGAATCCACCGTGAATTGTATATAAATTAATTAAATAATCCGAAAAAAATAAGTAATCAAAAATAGATTCGAAAATTGTAAGAGTATGGAAATCAATAATAAGTTGCGGTAATCAATTATAATTAAATAATATTTATAATTATTTAAAAATATATTCGAATACTGTGAAGTTAATATTAAGTAATGATTCTTAATAATAATTAAATAGAGAATAATAAGCAATTGTAAATTTGATAATAATTACATGCAATATTAAAAAAAAAATTTTGTGTGGTAAACTTATAAAATCTTGATTCTCTATATTTTCATCCATTTCTTATATATATATATATATATATATATATATATATATATATATATATATATATATATACATATATATATATATATATATATATATATATATATATATATATAAGTTGCTATTTCTCTATATCTTATTTTTGGTTATTACAAAAAATTTATGGTAACCATTTTGGCTTTGTTATAAAATGTAAATATTTTATAAGGATTTAAGTGAAAAAAGTCAGTTACTTCTAGTTATTCTACTTGCAATATAATATCTTTTCGTAACGGAAATCAAACTTAAAAACAAGGAAATATAATGGTGAGAAATAAATTGTCTTGCTTTTATTTTTTTTTTATAATTCATTTCCTTCCAATATGGGCAGTGTCCCATAAGAACCCATGCATAAGAAGGCAACTTTGTTTAATTATTTTGAAAAAAAATTTTCAAAATTTTTTCATAACTTTGATATTTCTATACTAATTTTAACACCAGATAACCATTTTCACCAAGGTCACCACCCTCCTTAAAGAACACGTAAATAACACAATGATACAAATGAAACGAAATATCGGTTAGGAAACCCTCAAACCAATATACATAAGAAAACATATAAGGTTAAAATTAGTGTTGCCAGATCCAGTAAGCCAAAGTTCGGGGCGGAAAGTTAAAAAAAAATCGAGATTTTGGTTTTCAAATCGGGATAACTAAAGAAAACAAAGTTTCATTTGCGTCTTCGTAAAATTCAAGCACGCACGTTTTTAAATTTTTCTTTGTGCTATAAAACATTACCAGCATTGGAAACATTTTTTATTGCACCGTGATTAGAAAAGCATCTGTAGCAACGCTACAAAACGTGCCATTTTGAAGGACTTCAATCGGCTCTTGAGTAGACGCCGGACATAAAACATTATGTGCAATCGCATTTGTTCTTCCAAGTTTAAGTTTTTCTGGAATTTTTGAATCCCTATACAAAGCGCTATCAAGCTTAGCTTCACAATCCAGAGAATTATATAACAAAGTGTGCCCGACGAAATAGTAAATTTTAGTTACTTCGGCAACTATAACTTTCTCTTGGGTGCTTATTTGATCAGTATCCAGAAACGTTTTTTAAAGATGGCGTCAGATTGGCACTTTTAGCTTTTTTTTCTTAGGCTCATTGCAATTTTGATGCTTTTCTGTCAATTTTACTTCATGAGATATACTGAAATCCTTTGGACACGATGTGCAATGTGCTTTATGTTTATTATTAGGGACGGATTCGATAAGTGAATCATTGTTTGTCCAAACATCGAGAAAACAGCACATATACGTCGTATTTTCTTTTTTGGAGTAACAGCAGAAGCCAAGAAGCATTGTTTTTGTCTCATAAACAGATTCAGAATCACTCATTTTAATCCAATGCTGAAAGACTTGATGAGTTAACATGGCGCGCGGTTGGAATATTTAATTTATATATAAAAACCTTGTTTCATTTGTTTCCTTAACCTAAGGGTAAAATAAAAATGTATATTCTAGCTACGCGCCACTTTTACTCAAAACCTTAAGCTTTAGGTAAAAGCATACATACTCGTATAATGTTATGTTTAATTACCGCAAACAACAATGCAACCGCTAAAAGAAATATAAAAGAAATGTGTAGATACAACTTACAAAGCGTCTGTTTCCGACTCATAAAACTGCAAAACGCACAACCGCATAACGAATATGAATTTACATGGCCGACTGAGTGAGTGAATAACTGTTGAGTAACACAGAGTGCGGCGTGGATTCAGAAAAGAACGGGACAACGTGATACCTCTATCGCGCTATTCGCTGTCGCAAAATAATACGCGCAAAGTTTGAACCTTCTATAATTACCGATTGATCGAATCGGGACATTCGGCATTCCGATTAAGGGTGAATCGGGACTCCTGAAAGTCAGGACGTCCCGCTCAAATCGGGACACCTGGTACCGCGAGTTAAGACACAACCACTAAAGAATGAAATATATATATATATATATATATATATATATATATATATATATATATATATATATATATATATATATATATATATTCACGTGTTTTTTTTCATTTTTTCCTTGGTTGTTTCCACCTTTCTATATCTTCCTGTGCGTTTATTGGTTTTGGTGTTACTAAACCTGTTATGTTTCTTTGCATTTATGGTTTCTGTGCCCTTAATATAAATATCCAAAAATGGACGTATCAGTGAAATTCTGACTCAAAAGTTAGACTGAACTATTATGGAGATATGACGAAATGTATAGGGTGATCATTTTTAGACGTCCAGCCCCGATTTATGGAAAATTGTTGTATATTTTTTTTCTTTAAATATCGAATGGTATACTAGATGTCAAGGAGTATACTAACGTATTTGACATTTGGTAGTGAAAACGGCGCTGGGCGCCGCGATGCTAAACAACTGTTTTTTTTCCTTCGACATACCTTTTGTAAAACAGGATTAGAAAGTCCTAATTTTTTTCAACATTTTTTAATTGTATGCCACGTTTGGTTGTTTTCAAACAATTTAAGTTGTGGTTTTTTCCTTTAATAAAATATCTTTGAACAATAAAAAACAAGAATAAATTATATCCTGATAATATGAATAATACACATAAAAAGTGTCAATTAAGATTTCCTTTATCTGTACGCACCATTCGGCAAATTCAGCATTTAAAGTTTATAAATACTAGTACCAAACAAAGGCAGAGTGAGTGTGTCTGTTGCATCAAGTCTTAAAAAGTTTTCCGTAGAACCTTCAAAAACAAAAAGTTTTTAGAATTCAATCAAGTTGTTTTTTAAAAACGTTATAGTCGCTCCCACGATTATAACTGGCGCAGTCGGAAGGAAAAAAGTTTTCAACGGCGCAACGCGAAAGTTTTCCACAGAGATAACTGGCGAAGTGCGGAAGAAAATTTTCGACAGAGTCTTCAAAAATTGCATCGCGCAAAAACAAGATTCTGGTTCGTTTCAACGATTGACGAAAACAGCGGAAAACGAAAAGAGACAGATCTCAGCCCTCCAGGCCAGAGTACGAAAAAGTTCCTATTGATTGGTTTCGAGAGACAAGCATCGCTCGAGAAACACAAAAATCAGGGCAACGAAAAAGTCCTTATTGGCGCGGCTCAACGGGACAAGCATCGCTCAGAGAGTCATATTGGTATCCAGGGACGAACAGCGTTCATCCTTTTGGAAGAGGTTCAAGTTCAATCAATCACAGTTCAAAGAAACAAGATTTTCAAAGAAACAAGAAGTTCAAACAAACAAGAAGATTCCAAATGAAACTGCAGATCCTTTATCTGTAAGTGAAAATTTTGAGATTTTTTCAGCATCCACGCAGTGGAAAAACAATTTTCAAAAACAATTTTTCAGAAAGCATTTTTCAATTTTTTTTTCAGCAATTTTTGCTCACGCAGTGAGTTTCTTTTTCAAAACAAGCTCACGCAGTGAGACAGAAAGACAACAGACCAAGTTTTCTTTTCTTTTTAAGAAAAACCACACAGTGGGAAATTTGACAAACTCACGCAGTGAGAAGTTCAACAAAAAGAGCAGAGAAAATTTCGACTGAAAGCAAGAAATTTTTGAATATTTACGCAGTAAAATTCGAAAGATTCAAGCAACCTTTAGTTGTAAGAGAAATATAATTTTAAGGCATTTTTAATTTTAAGACATAATTTTTATCCTACCAATTTTATAATATTTATCCTAACGATTATACATATTTGATTTATATTTTATCCATATATTTTATCCATATATATATACCATATATTTTTGAATTTTTCATAAACATTTTTGAATATTTTTTCGTGAATTTTTGAAAAACTATTTTATAAAGAATGGCAAATCCAAATTATAACTTGATCAGATACCAAGCAGACAATATTCCCTCATTTGACGGAAATACAAAGTTGATAACACGATTTATAAATTCATGCGATAATTTCTTAACAAATCATATCAATCGCGAAGACCCTAATGCAGCTATAAATGTATGTTTATTCGATACAATTTTATCCAAACTAACGGGACGTGCAGCTGACTTAATAGCCTCACGCGTAGAATTAAATACATGGGACTTAGTGAAAAACGCAATTATCGAAACGTTTGCAGATCGAAGATCAATAGATTGTATAGTTCAAGACGTGATAACGTTTAAAATGGAAAAGAATGAAACTATAAAACAATTCGGAATAAGACTACAAGACGCGAGAAGTCTACTTTTTGCCAAAATAAATATGGAGAACATAGCGCGAAACATCAAAATCTTACGAATTCAGGAATATAGCAACCTAATTTTAAAGGCATACATAAATAACCTACCCTACAATATGCAATTAATAGTTCGCTTAAAAAATCCAATATCCCTCGAACAAGCTATAAGCTTTGCCCAAGAGGAGGAGAACTTTATACAGTACAAGAACCGTGGCAATCTAATAAATAAAATAAGCCATAATACCCCAATAAGTCAAAATCCACCGACTAATCACAATATAAGACCCCAAAATGTTCAACATGTGAACAGACAGACGAATAATAATCCCTATCAATTTCTAGGATACGGTCAATTTAGATACAATCCTCAGAGAAATATACAAAATCAAAATATAAACAGACCCCAGAATTTTCAAAACAATCAAAATCGAATGATAAGGCAGAATATACCCTTATATCCTACCAGACAAAATAATTTCTCGCAGAGAAGTAACAATAACAATTTTCAACAACCATCTTACCGTGGCACTAAAAGACAGGTAACATCTTCCATAGTTCGACAAAATCAACCCCAACCTATGGACATGTCATCCGGAAATGCGGTTATGTATAGAAATCAGCCCCAGCGACATTACTTAGCAGAAGAATTATACAACCAAATGATTCAAAATAATACGGAACCCTCAGATTTCGACCAATATAGTACAGAACCTGTAAATTTTGATCCTAATATCACGGAACCCAACGGTTTTGATCCAAATACTTACAGTGACGATTATTATAGACACGATTATAATCACGATTATAACAACGATTGTAACGAAATGCAATACGACAATGAAAACATGAATACCCCATTAGACCAAAATTTTCCTTTAATCCAGGAATTAGACGAGACAATTTGATAGTAGTAAATTCTAACTCGGATAATCAATTACCAATAATTTATCTACCGGAATTAAATGCGTATTTTCTAATTGACACCGGAAGTGGTAAAAGTTTTATGAGACCTGAATTAGCATACGAAATATTTTCAGATTTTATAGAAGAAGAATTTTTTACAGTCAAAACGGCACATGCAATCTCAAGCCATAACGAGATAATGCACATTCCCATTTTTTCCCTCTTTTAATTGTCAAGAATATCATAAATTTTATTTGTTTGATTTTTCACAAAACTATGACGGTTTATTAGGTATAGATTTTTTAACTCACATAAACGCTCAAATAAATCTAAAAGAATCACGTTTAGAGTCGATAAATGCAAATCTACCCCTATATTACAACAGAGATCCAAAAAATGAAAAACCATGCGAATTAATAATTCCACCCAGAACGCAACAAATTGTAAAAATCCCAGTGAATAAGAAAAACGGAACAGGAATTTTAAATTATCAAAAATTAGGAAAAGCGGAAATGCCCGAAGCAATTGTCAGAATAGAAAATCACCATGCAGTGACGACTATCATAAACCCTTGCGAAAATCCAATAAAAATAACAATATTTGAACCATTCGAAATTGAAAAATTCGAGGAGACAGAATTAAATTTTATAAATGAAAAATATGAGGAAGACCAAAAAGTCGACATTTTAAGGAAACAGAATTTAAAAAATTTAAGGCTAGACCATTGTAACCAAGAAGAATATAACACCATGAGAAAATTATGTTATGAGTATAGAGACATTTTTTACTGCAAAGGAACACCTTTGACCTTTACGAATAAAATTAAGCATCAAATTAAATTAAAGGACGAAACACCCTTATTTACAAAGACGTATAGATACCCTCATATTCACAAAGCTGAAGTTAAAAAGCAAATTTCAGAAATGCTAAGAAACGGAATCATCCAGGAGTCAAATTCACCTTGGAGTAGCCCGATATGGATTGTACCCAAAAAAATGGACGCCTCAGGACAACAGAAATGGAGAATTGTGATAGATTACAGAAAATTAAACGATAAAACTATAGATCAGAAATTCCCCATTCCTCAAATCACGGACATCCTAGATAAGCTTGGAAAAGCACAGTATTTCAGTACGCTTGACTTAGCAAATGGATACCATCAGGTAGAAATGGATCCGAATGATACACCTAAAACAGCCTTTTCGACAGATACGGGACACTATGAGTTTAAACGAATGCCCTTTGGACTCAAAAATGCACCCGCAACGTTCCAAAAAATTATGAACAGTGTGTTAAGAGGACTACAAAATGAAATATGTTTTGTATATCTAGATGATATAATTATCTTTTCAACATCTCTACAAGAACATAAAGACAGACTAAAGAAAGTTTTTGACAGACTCAGAGAAGCGAATCTGAAAGTACAATTAGATAAAAGCGAGTTTTTACATAGAGAAATAGCATACTTAGGACATCAAGTCACGAATAAAGGTATCAAACCAAATCCAGACAAAATTGAAGCAGTAAGGAAGTTCCCAATCCCCAGGACACAAAAAGAAATAAAATCATTCTTAGGACTGGCAGGTTACTACCGAAAATTCATTAAAGATTTTGCAAAAATATCCAAACCTATGACAAAATGTCTAAAAAAGGGATCGAAAGTAAATCACTCCCCAGAGTTCATTAAAGCGTTTGAACATTTAAAGAAATTGCTAATAAATGCACCAATCTTAAAATATCCAGATTTCGAAAAACCCTTCATACTAACTACCGACGCATCAAATATAGCCCTTGGAGCAGTTCTATCTCAAGGCAACCCTCCAAACGACAACCCCATTGCTTATGCATCCAGAACACTAAACGACACAGAGCAAAAATACTCTACCATAGAGAAAGAATTGTTAAGTATAGTGTGGTCATGCAAATATTTTCGACCATACCTGTATGGACAAAAATTTAAAATCTACACAGATCATCGACCTTTAGTATGGTTATTTAACCTAAAGGAACCGAACAGCAAATTGATGAGATGGAGACTTAAGCTAGAGGAATACGATTATGAAATTATTTACAAAAAAGGCAAGCAAAACACTAACGCCGACGCTTTATCAAGAATCCAAATAAATGCAATCGAAAACGAATCTTTAATAAACTACCCCGGAAACATAGACCAAGAAATTTCTGAATTTTTAAATGACAGTTACGACCCAAATAAAATATCCGAAGAAGAGATACAAAAAGTAATAGCAGAACTCGAAAATCCAAAAGCCAAAATTACAACTGGCAAAAACTCAAAAAATACGATTACAACTGGCACAAAACCAAAAGACACGATAATAACTGACGCAAAGAAAATTATAACTGGTACGGAAGGAAAGAAATCAAAAATAAATATAATCTCAGATATCCAAATCTTACCCCCTTTCAAGGATCGAAAACCAATTGATACTATTCACACCACCAATAACGAAAATAATGAAAACGGTTTAACACTCTTAGATGAAATCATCAATAATAAAAAGAACCAAATAATTATAAAGAAATCTCCTTATGAAGAATATAGCAAAATAGACAGAGAAATATTTGACGGAAACAAAATCATAAAGGCTATACTACCAATGTCCTTAGAAAAAATAATTAAATTTTTAAGAGAATATTTAAATGAAAAAACAACATATATATATTTGCAATCTAAAGAGATAAGACCTCTACTAAATAAAGCCATGATAGAGAATTTCAGAAACTATAAATTAATAGAGTGCACGAAACTCATTAACAATGTGGAAGAGCAAGAGAGAAACTTACTCATTCAGTACAAACATGAAGGCAAAACTAATCACAAAGGAATTGAAGAAACAGTTAAATTTTTAAAGAGCAATTATTACTGGAAGTCGTTAAAAGCAGATGTTACGGAATACATTAACAAATGCGAGACATGCCAAAGAACCAAATATAATGACAAACTAACAGAAACGGAACCCAAAATCGGAATGCAAGTTTACAAAAAAGTAGATCAACGATCTAGTAAGATTAAAAATAAATTTTTAGGACCCTTTACAATTATCAAAATTCTAGAAAGAAATAAAATAGAAATTGAGAATCCAAAAACTAAAACAAAGGAAACCGTTCACGTTAACGAAACTAAAATGAAACCCATTGTTTCAGATGTTGGAACATTTGTACAACCCTCTACATCAGAGCTGATGATGTAAAAATACATGAGTTGAATAATTATCCAGGGATCCTACCATTCAAGAAAGGCATAGCCAAAATAATAATAAATCATTGGACGTTTGTACAAGAGTATGACATACAACCATTAATACAAGAATTTAAAGCCCTTCAAGATCAATCGCAAAATATATTAACGACATTAAAAAAATAAGAGCGAATATCAAAATGAATATCATAACTCTCTAATAACGGTAAACGTTATCGAAAAACGAATACAAAATTTATTAATTCAACTACTACCCTATAACAAAATCCAAAAAGTTAAACGAGGAATTTTCAACCCTCTAGGTTACGTTCATAAAAAGCATAACTGGCAACATGGACCAGTATGACGCAGAAACAATAGATCGAAAAATTAAGCAATTACAAGTACAGGGTAATGAACTTAAAATTGACGCGATAAATCGAATATCTATATTAGACAAAACGATTAATAATTTCCAAAAAATGGTATCGAATATTACGCATAATCAATTAATTTTAAAATCAAGAATTGTGCAAGTAGAACAGACGTTAAAAGAAGTAACACTTGAAAAAATAAATGAGCGGCAAATGAACAGAATAAACACTTGTTTAAATCAATTATTTGCACTATTTCAAGTAATATATGACATTCTGAATAAAATAGAAATCGCTGTAACATTTTCAAAATTAAACACTCTACATAATTCTATAGTAGACCCTAATGAACTTATTATGGAAATAAATAAGTTAAAAATGCAGTTAACAAACGACAAACTACCCTTTGATAACGATATTGAAAATATCTTGCTTTTAGAAAAAATAATAACAATTAAAAGTTACACTGAGAAAAATAAGATAATATTCTTACTTGAAATACCACTAGTGGATGATGAAACATATCAATATTTTCATCTTTATCCCCTACCAATTCCAATCAATAACACCTATATTATTAATATACCTTTGAAACCCTACCTTGCCATAAGTGCCCAAAGATACCAATACCAAGAATCAAGTTGTAAAGAAGTTCAAGAAAACGAATATCTTTGTAACGAAGAAAGAAGCCAATCAGTCAATGAAGAACCACCCTGTAGTGTACAAATACTGAGATATAAAAGTAATATAACTCAATGCCACCCTTTTAAAATCAAAATTTTACAAAATCAAATAACACAAGTTTCTAAAAATAAATGGTTAGTAACAACATTTAAAGAAGAATTAATTAAAATTATTTGCCAAAAATTTGAAAAAAAAAAAGTAAACTTATAAATGGCTCTTATTTATTTGAAATACCAACATTATGTCAAATCTCAATAAACAATATTACTTTAAAGTCCTATGAAGAATCAAAAATGAAGTACGAAGAAGTATTTCTACCCCAACTCCGATGGAACCCTGAAGATGGACAACCACCATACTTCAACCCCCATACTCTCAACCTGGACAATGTAAACCTGAGAATAAATGACGAAATCAAAGAAGAACTGAAAACACAGAAGAAACACTTAGAAGAAATAAATTCAGATATAACTATAAGATATAATAGCATTTGGACGATTATTGCATATATACTAATAATGTTGATTTTATTTGTAATAATTCGTCAATTGATTGTAAAAAGATTGAGGAAATCTAAAAGAAATAATAATAAAAATAATAATATGAGTAACATAAATTCCGATGACGCAATCGAACTTGACTTTATGAAAAAGTAACCTAACAGGTTAAATTTTCAACTCGGTCGGGAGGAATTATATCCTGATAATATGAATAATACACATAAAAAGTGTCAATTAAGATTTCCTTTATCTGTACGCACCATTCTGCAAATTCAGCATTTAAAGTTTATAAATACTAGTACCAAACAAAGGCAGAGTGAGTGTGTCTGTTGCATCAAGTCTTAAAAAGTTTTCCGTAGAACCTTCAAAAACAAAAAGTTTTTAGAATTCAATCAAGTTGTTTTTTAAAAACGTTATAGTCGCTCCCACGATTATAACTAATACATTATTTTTATTAAAACCACAAAAAAAAAAAACTATATAACTTTTAACGTTACATAACTTATTACATATTTATAAAATTAAATGTTTGAAACTTAAAAAATAAAAAAAAAAACATCAAAAGAAATTTTCTATATCATCATCCTTCTTCTATCATGCATTTTTTCCATTCTTTTCATTAATGCTTGACGAATGGCTTTGTAAATAATGTTTCCAGACATCTATTGCACGTATCTGATATTTTTGCCTTTAAGTGCTCAATATCATTTGTCGCAGTTTTGTATACAATATCTTTAAGAGTCCCCCCCACAAGAAAAAATCTAACGGTGTCAGGTCTGGTGACTTAGGTGCTCATTGAATAATTGGGCTGCAAACCTCTATCCATCTTCGTTGAAACCGTTCATTCAAATACTCTCTAACAGCAGCAGTTGTAGGAAGTGTTGCTCCGTCGTGTTGATACCACATGTTAAAATAAGGGGAATATATTATAATAAAACTGGTAGAGTATTAACGAAGAAATTAAGGTATCTATTTCCAGTTAGTGTTCCCTCAAAAAAGTATGATCGAATTTCGTCCTAATCTACAAAACATAGTGTGATTCGGGATATACCTGTAAGGGTAACGTTCTCGATTCAGACTAACGGCTTTCCGAGAATTTCTTCTTGCTTCTCCATAAATAAGAATTATATATTCTTTTTCAGCGTGGGAAACCACTTCAACGAGAAGCTATTAATACTCTACTTAGTTTAACTCTATTGAATTGAATAGGTGTGCAAACAAGAGCTGTCTAAAGTATGACAGCCGCCTACTGGATAAATAGTTTAAAAACCACCAAACATGCCATACGAACCATAGCAACAGCGATGACCAAAAAATAATATTTTCAAGTTAGAAGAAAATAGTTTAAAGAAAAAATGTTGAAAAAAATTCTATAAAAGGTATGTCGATGGGAAAAAAAGATGTTTGGTTTGGCGGCGCCCAGCGTC
Source organism: Pachyrhynchus sulphureomaculatus (assembly GCA_019049505.1). Taxonomy (NCBI): domain Eukaryota; kingdom Metazoa; phylum Arthropoda; class Insecta; order Coleoptera; family Curculionidae; genus Pachyrhynchus; species Pachyrhynchus sulphureomaculatus. Next base: position 3,280,970 of record CM032455.1, on the reverse strand, counting down.
GTTTTAACTACCAAATGTCAAGTACGTCAGTATATTCCTTGACATATACTATACCATTCTATATTTAAAAAAAATAAATATCCAACAATTTTCCATAAATCGGAGCAGTCTAAAAATGATCATCTTCCTTCACAACAGATGGTGGCAGGCTGGGGCTGTGAGTCAATTGGCAAAATGCAGAGGCGTATATACTGAAAGCCAAGGTTCGAGCGTCACCGACATCGACATACTTTTTTGAATCTCTTCTGTGTATCTTGATCTTCACATAGCTTCCTTTCAGAAATGTAATTTACCAACATTTCTACCATAAAAGTAATTTCTAATTATCTATAATTATATTATATTCTTTTAAAATTTCATTCAAGAGCGCATCAAATTCGTCTAGATTGTTGTGTGCCTTTGTTCTGGACATCTTTTCGACCTCATTGTATACGAACTGTACATACTCTGACGGTGCCAGGAACGTTTTGGTTTTCATCTTGTTAGAATCATTTATAACCTGCAATAAATTAGAAATTCTTAGTAAAGAACAAATGTTTTTTCACGTCATGTTTAAATGCTTATAATTCCGAAATGGCATAACTGATTTTGATGCTTTTTTTACAATTTGAAAGACTGTTTTCTTTTGATTGTTATGGAGTGAAAGAATTAATCAATATGTTTTTTGTTGTAAAATTACCTGATTAGGAGAACTAGAGGTTTCTCCAAATGATGCTATATCAATTAAATTAATTAAGTCTTCTAATATTTTCTCCTCTTGCAACGAGTTTGAACTAGTAATGTTGGTCTAAAAAATAAATAATAATCATTTACTATGTGAATCAATTTGTCCTACAAATCGCCAGGTGGTATCTGACATATTCTGAAAACCCTCTATCTCAATTCAGTTCACCATTCTAATTTCGTTGACGTTATTTCCTTAAACAAATGATCTGTTACAGTTTCAATTTTTAAACCTTGGTAACAGGAAGACGTCCGGAACCAAATCCGACGAATATGACACAACAACCCATGTTATAGCCGATAACTGAGAGACAGCAATGGAAAAAACACAATGTGCTTTGCGTTTTCCCATTGCTGCTTCAAATTTGAATGCTTAACGAACGTAATTATTAAACATATCGATTGACTTCGTCAAGGAAGGCTGAAGAGGTATAAACTTTCAAACTCCTTGTACATGGCGTCTTTCATACTTTTAAAATTAGTATGGTTACGCTACTCCCCTGATAAAAAGAAACAAATATGTTAATTTATTAATATTTTTGACTTTTGTTTTACGAGCATTAACATATAAAAATATCTGTGCTCTTTTGATACCCTCAATTTGGTCTTGCACCACATCATGTTCCAAACATTCCAGACTTTCGAAAAAATACTGTTAAACTAGTGTACTTGCCAAAAAACTTTTGTCCGTTTCTGCCTGCTCTAAATACTCTTCTTTTTTTTCGGATTTACTCATATATATATATATATATATATATATATATATATATATATATATATATATATATATATATATATATATATATATATATATATACATATATATATATATATATATATATATATATATATATATATATATATATATATATATATATATATATATATATTTCATTGTAAGTGTCTTCTGCGGGGCCATCATAATTATTAGAATCATAAATTAGTCTCCTCAGGCTGTGTTTGGGATACCCATTATTACAGAACATTCTGAATAGTATATTTAAATTAGTTTATAAGAAACTTTCATGGCTGATGTGTGTTACTTTCTTAATTGGTAAGTTATTCCCAAGTATCGATTGTAGTTCACCATTTGTCTGACCCATTGTTTCGTATTTTATTTTAGTCTTTCCTGATGAAGTCATAATATAATGACGAAATATTAAATTAACAATTTACAAAATTAACCCACCCATGAAACACGGCCATTTACAAAGAAGCAAATAAAATTTTAGCGGCAAAAAAAGAAATAATTCCTTGGTAAGTGGGCGAGAACTGAGAGAGGAGCGTAGGGCAACTCGATCCTCTATAGATATATTTAACGTTGATGACAGTGGATTTTCCACCGTTCAGTAAAAAAAAACTCAAAAAGCTTTAGGAACAAAAAGAAAGAAACAAATCGGCACAATCATAAGCGGAGAAAGAGGCTTTGTGTTTTGCCAGTGTGGCTGGGGAGTTTGTGCCGCCAGCAATTCAAAAGAATCAGACGGTCCTGAATTGGGGAATGGCATACTTTCTGACAGTACTGTCACATTTCTAGACACTGGCTATATTAACTCGCTGTAAATTTGTAAAATTGATGAAACAGTTTATAAGCGTCGTAAAACCAACCCCTGAAAAGAAGATGTTACTTCTGCTTGATGGAAATACAACGTCGAAGAAGCTGGAAACGTTGAACATAGTAAAGGCTAATGGGATATAATAATGTTACAACTGCTAGGCCTTACTACTGACCGGCTTCGGTCCCAAACCTAGGAGCTATTATTATATTCAAGCAACAGAAAAAATGGTTGAGGACAAATCCAGGTCGTCAAGTAACGCAATATTAAGTTGCAAGTTTATTTGCAGATGCTTACCAAAGAGCTGCTATCATTGGCCCGTGAACAAAAACTGTTTTTTTGTTTAAAGCAGATGAAAATATAAATGTTATTAATGAAACAGAGATAACCACATTTAAATAGTGAACCCCCTACTTCAGGATTTAACGCTAAAGCGTTAAAAAAAATTATAAAATCTTGATGCCTAATATTACAAAACATACTGTATAAAAAACTGTGGAAATAACATCGAATTCTTACAATATCAATAAACAAAAGTAGGAATCAAAAAAAAAATGAAAGTTACTACCAATAACAAGAATAATACGATATACCTAAACCTCCCCTATAATCCTGTCAGTATAAAACTAGTCAGCAGGCGTCAAAAAAAAAAAAAAAAAATTCGATGCCACTGCGGGCCGGTGGTTAACAAAGAAATGCTTTTTTGTGTATAACAAAAGAAAGCCAAAGAAGATGAAGGACTCTTTTGAACTATGACTATTTATATATATATATATATATATATATATATATATATATATATATATATATATATATATATATATATATATATATATATACATATATATATATATATATATATATATATATATATATATATATATATATATATAGATTATACAATTAAGCAAATAGAATTTTAGTGATTTACATGTGTTAAAATTTTTACTTATTATAGTAATATATTGAAATATGGGCCTTTTATTAAAAATTTTTCCCAGCAGACTAAATTAAAAAATTACCCGGATTTTAATAACTGTAGCCCAAATACCTTCACAAAAAAAAAAACAGAAATAATAAGAGTCATTAAAGGATAAACATTCGGAAATGACCAACCAGTATACCAACTATGCAGAACAACAGTAAGCTGAAAGGCCTTACAATGGATGAATGTTCTAAAAAGCACACTGTATCTACTGAACTCAAACATTTTGAACCAATCTTGTAAATTTTATTGAGTCTTAATAAAGCTTTTTTGAATTTGAATTTGATATTTTGGATTGTTATAGCTTCTACTTGATGGAAATTCATTATAAATATATAATAACTGTTTTTAGTCAATTTCCACTGGTTTATTTAAATTGCGATGACGCGTTTCGCTGTCGATGCAGCTTCTTCAGATCTACATTTTACACTGTCAAGTTAGGTTTAATATTCACAGTTTTATATAATTTCTTAATTATAATATTACACCTAATTAAATTACATTGATAGTATTGGAAAATCCACACAGATTTGGAGCTAAGAGAATAAATTCAATAATGGTGAATTGCTTATTCACCATTATTGAATTTATTCTCTTAGCTCCAAATCTGTGTGGATTTTCCAATACTATCAATGTAATTTAATTAGGTGTAATATTATAATTAAGAAATTATATAAAACTGTGAATATTAAACCTAACTTGACAGTGTAAAATGTAGATCTGAAGAAGCTGCATCGACAGCGAAACGCGTCATCGCAATTTAAATAAACCAGTGGAAATTGACTAAAAACAGTCTTTTATTATATATTTATAATGAATTTCCATCAAGTAGAAGCTACAGCAATCCAAAATTTGAAACAAGCTGATATAAGCTTTCTAGCTTCAAACTACTTCAAGTTAGTTCTAAAATGTGCAACAACTACGCAAAATATTTGGTTTTTCAATCAGTGCCTCCAAAACCAAGTTACACCTAAGTATATAAATCTGAAAACTAACAACACCAGCAAAGCAGCCAAAGAAGCAGTTATACTCGCCAAAAGAAAATGGATATACACAGAGAGAAAAATCTAGTATAGCATTAGAGACTCATATAACATGTATCTGAAGGTAATCCACACAGAATTATTATTTAAACTAAATTTTATAGAATTTATGGTCTTAGATTCGAATACACGTGAAAAAGTAAAAACAATAATACATAAAAAATATTTGAAACAATACAATAAATTACAGTATCTCATTCAACAAAAACGTATAACAACACAAAATAAGAAAGAAAAAGAATTTTTTTACTGATCATCAATTCTTTAATCGATTTATTAACATTTCTAACAAACCTTTTTCGGACAGGGAAAAAAATCTTCTAACAAAAGGTTTCAAACACAATATTCAAACTAACTTCAATATCAAAGAATCGGAGACATTAGGTATTGATACTGAGATTGCTTTGAAAGATAGTCCTAAGAACATATTATCAAAATTTCAAACAGCCGAAATTATTAAAAAAGAATTCATATCTAACACTAACAACATCAACCAAGACTTAAGGACAATAAAAACAATTCAGAGTAAAGCAAAACAAAATGATGTAATCTTTACCAAAGCAGACAAAGGTAACACAGTAATAGCAATAGACAAAATCGACTATATTAATAAAACGTTAGATTTTTTCAAAACAGGAAAGTACGAAATTTTAAATAAAGATCCAACAAATATTTTTCAAAAAGAAATAAAACAACACATTGAACAGGCTAAAAGTATCATTCACGATAAAGATAAAATTAAATTGATAAATATGAATCCCCACATCCCACAACTTTATTCACTCATAAAACTACACAAACTTGACCACCCAAGCAGACCAGTTGTTTCCTACATGTCTGCTCCAGCATATAAGACGTCATCCTTTTTAATTGATTTAATCAAATATCATACCAAATTTGAACCTAAATATAGTATCAAAAACTCATACGAACTCGTGAATAAAGTTAAGAATATAACAATTCCAGATAACTCTAAATTAGTCTCTTTCGATGTCAAAAACTTATTTCCAAGTGTTCCTCCAGACGAAACAATAATTTTAATAGAGAACCTATTAACAAAAAACAAAGTAAATGAAGTCATAAAAATGGACATAATTAATTTATTAAGAACTTGCCTAAGCCAAAATTATTTTTCATTTAACAATACATTTTACAATAGTAAGGAAGGGTTAATTATGGGGAGTCCATTAAGTTCATTACTTGCCGAAATTTTCATGGACAGTATTGAAACAATGATATTTAACAACCATAACAACAATAGTAGTAATTGCCTATACTGGTATCGACACGTAGACGATATAATTGTATGCTTTACAGGTACGGACAGACAATTAACTCACTTTTTACAGTATATTAATTCTTTACATAGAAATATCAGTTTTACAATGGAAGAAGAAGTCGAAGGGAAAATCAATTTCCTAGACTTAACAATCAGTAAAGCCATGAAAAAACATGAATTTGCAATATATCACAAACCTTGTCATACAGATACCACAATTCACAATAGTTCTCACCACCCTAACCATCATAAACTTGCCGCTTATCATAGTTTTTATACATAGACTAACTAATATCTCCTTATCAGAAGAAAATTTTACTAAAGAATTAAACTACATAAAACAAGTAGCCGTTAACAACGGTTATTCGGTTACTTTAATCAATAGTATTGTTAAGAAAAAACTTAGAAACAAGGCTATCTCAGAAATATACCCACGTTTTAAGGACAGAAATACCACTTTTAAATGCTTAACCTATTTTCGGCAAACCAACGGAAAAACTGGGGAAATTTTTAAATCAAAAAAAATATCAACATAGCTTACAAGACAAACAATACTATAGGGAAATACCTTAAAAACTACAAACCACAAATCAATAAAGACAATAAATCAGGGGTTTATCAATTAACATGCGGGTCATGTCCTAAAACATACATCGGACAAACTGGACGTACATTTAGACAAAGAATTACAGAACACGAGTTTCATCCATAGAAAATCTAATTCAACATATGCTAATCATCTATTAACAGAAAATCACACATTTAACAAGAATTTCAAAATGTTTTACACACCCAACAAAAAGGTTTAAAACTAAACCTTTTAGAGACTATGCAAATAAATCGATTAAGGACTACAGGTACTTTACTCAACGACCAGGTAGATTTAAGCAATTCAGCATTATTGAATTTATTCTCTTAGCTCCAAATCTGTGTGGATTTTCCAATACTATCAATGTAATTTAATTAGGTGTAATATTATAATTAAGAAATTATATAAAACTGTGAATATTAATCCTAACTTGACAGTGTAAAATGTAGATCTGAAGAAGCTGCATCGACAGCGAAACGCGCCATCGCAATTTAAATAAACAAGTGGAAATTGACTAAAAACAGTCTTTTATTATATATTTTGAATTTGATATTCTGGTTAACGTTCGACGATATTGTACAGTTGCATGGTACACCAGTGGTGGCGTGAAAAAAATATTTATGACATGATTTCTTTAGGGTCGATTTTTAGTGTTCCGTACGGAACACTTATAAGATGATTTCGGTGTCTGTCTGTCTGTCACACCCGATTTTCTCTGAAAATATTTGTCATAGAAAGTTTAAATTTGGTAATAATATAGGAATTGATGGCCTCATCAGAGCCACGTAGTTTTGAAAGTTCAGTTTTGACTTAAGGGTTTAATTTTGGGGGGTGAAATCGGAAGTGAAAAAAAATTTTTACTGGGTCATCGAGTGTGGTGTCAAACAAAAGCTTGTGAAAACACGAGTAATATATATATATATATATATATATATATATATATATATATATATATATATATATATATATAATGTAAAACTTGCGCGCACTTTTCTTTGTATTATTTTTAAAAAAATCGCGAAAAATCGCTGTCCCCCGCTTTATCTCGAAAAGTACTTATCAAAAAATTTTGAAAAAATTCTGGAATATTCTAAACGGGATGTAGATTGAACGAAAATTATCACGAGTGTATTATCTTTAATAATTTATCTGGTATAAAAAAAAACAAAAATTTCAAGGTCATTAGTTTTCAGTAAAGATTGGAAACAAACTTTGTTGAAAACTCATTTGGGATGTGTTTTGTGAAGTCGCTGATCATTTTATACCTCCGTAACAAAATTTTTTATTTAAAAACAAAGTACGGAACACTAATTGCGCAAGTTCAACTTGCACTTGAACGGTTATTTTTCCTTTGTTATAGAGATCCGCTATTTAAAATGAATTTTCTGCAATCGGTCTTGCTACATCTATATATATATATATATATATATATATATATATATATATATATATATATATATATATATATATATATATATATATATATATATACATACACATATAATATTCAAAAACAATGCGTTTCTTAAGAATCTTTAGGATCTTTGAAGTAACACAACAATACTTACTATATTTTCCAGTTTTGTAGTTTTCAATCCCACCTCTGAGAATTCACAGATATCTACCACTGATTCATATATATGCCTCTCGTTCGACGTAATGGGTGAATTTATACTCAGAGTGGTATTTTGGTCTGATATAGGATTATGCATAGGTGAAACTGAACTGGGCGGAGTCTGTAAACATACTATTGAACTAGGAGAGGCCTGTGTAGATACGTCTTGGTGTATCTGCTTAGTATTTGAATTTGGTGATTTTTCTGAATCAGGAGGTGTTACTAAATCCATATCTAATGAAGGACTGATGGGTGGCGGAAGGCAGCTGACAGGATCAAAATATGAGTCGAGAAACTAGAAAAAAAAAATCATATACGGTGTCTGCACAAAATTCTGTAATTATTTTCTTATGTGTTTTTGTTACTCGGTAAGTCTACATATTATTAAGCTTGATATATGTGGAAAAAAAACATCTAAGAATTATAAAATCGCTTGTCTGGCCATGCAGTTCCTGCTGTTAGTAGCGTCGTAAAAGGATTTGATGAAACTTACGTATAAAAAGTTTTAAAATAATAGATTTAGAAACCTTAAAAAAAGTTACTGGAAGCAGTACAAAAATTTTATTACGAACTTTATTTTTCTGTAAGTAACCATGGGGAACTCAATTTCAAAATTCAAATTAAATTATATTACTAAAAAAATTTAACGCTAGGTTTTTTTGTAAGCGAATATACAGCAAAAATTATCCACATCATTCGTTGCTATGATAAAGTTGTATATAGGAAGAAATTTTTATTGTTATATGGGCATCTTGTGGCTAAGCAGAGGTAAAATAAGCGGCAATTGTTTTCTGTAACTAATCACGTCGAACTGTACTAATGTTCGAAGGTCCCTAGAAAAACAATGCACGCTCAGAAAGAGATCCATTTCTATGTGATAACAAAAACATTTTGAAATTTTATCCAGAATTTCATTCTAGTAGTTACATGGATCTTAGAGAAAAAGAAAAATACAAGACAAGCTGAGAGTACAGTACAGTGTATACTGATAAATCCCGTCATCCAATTTTAATGACGACATGACTAAAATTGAAGCAATTCAAAGTATAATGAATGAATAAAGTCCTTCTCTCTCACTGCATACCAAAAAATGAGGTAACAGAGTATGCAAATTGTTGATGTACATTTGATGGTCACCTAAATGTCGTTACAACCTGTTTTTAAACACCAGTTCAGAGATTTACACTCGAGCGGTCGCACTTGATATATCCAAGGCATTCGACCGTATTTGGCACGATGGATTGTTAGCTAAGCTACACTCTCATGGTGTGTCTGAAACGTTCTGCTTATGGCTTTCGTGTTTCCTCAGAGAGCGCATTTTACAAGTGGCAGTCCACAGATTTCTTTCTAACACCTTCACTATCACTGCCGGTATACCATAAGGTTCTATACTGGCTCCTACTATCTTACTAATTTACATTTACGATCTACTGGAAAGGACAAGGAATGCAATCTACAGTTTTGCAGATGACAGTACGCTTATTTCACGATTCACTTTAAACGCTCGAACATCGGCTACTCATGCAAATATCCGCAGACAAAAGGAACTCGTTCGACTTGACAAAGACCTGGAAGAAGATCTATATCGGGGTTACAGTAACCAAGTATAATTTAACGCTAGAAAAATCCAGGCGGCAGTCATTTCTAAAAAGGTTAACGTTGCTGAACCCGACATGGTTATGTGGGGGCACTCCATTCCTCTAACATCGTCAGTCAATTTGTTGGGCGTTAATTTGGGAGATATTTGCATGAACATGTTGCAAGCATAGCAAAGAGAGCTTCTCAAAAGCTAGGAATATTATTTTGAACTAGAAAGCTTTATATTCCACAACAACTGTACAAAGCTCAAATTCTACCAACGACGGGATGTTACTCACGTGTTTGGGGTTCTGCTCGCAGAAGAGAGCTGTTCGCCAGATTGGTGACCCAGAACTGACCCGCAACCTTGATTCCTTGGAACATGGAAAAATGGTTAGCGACTTCAGTCTATTCTACAAGTATTTTCATGGTGTTCGATGGATGTAGGCAACTTAATTCGTCCCAAAACGGTGCATGCTAGGAGTACAGGTCGCGCTAATACTTCACAGCCGTATGAAGTTCAGCTTGTCACTCTTCATAGGACCCTTTTCAAGCAGTCTTTTATACGAAGACCTGAAGCCTTTAAAATGATTTGCTCAGGACTGTGTTGCCCACCGCGTACAATTTACAGCGATTCAAGACCAACGTGAATCGCTTTTATCGCACACGTGTCGCTCCTGTAGCGCTTTAGGGATTTCCCTACATCACGTAAGTTATGCCCATAAAAAAATGACGTCACCGAACAAGTCATTAGGATGATTTGGAAATGTCGTTTCTAGAACCTTTTATGGTGCTTAGAAAGCTGTATATAAACTAATACGTATATAAATTCAGGTTAGTTGAAGTTAGTTATTGACAAAAGTTATTAACAATACTTACCAGGTTACTTTGGTCGTCTCCAAAGTAATCTGAACTGAAAGGGGTTAATAAAAAAGGATTTGTAGGTACTTGTTCATTTTGCGGGTTACTTGCTAGTACAAAAGTCTCGTCCATATTTTCACAATTTTCAGAAAGCTACAAATCAGAAGTTGATTGTTACAATAGTGATCAAGACGATTATATAATATAACACGTAGGCTGAAAAGTTTTTAGTCTAGCTACTTAAAACACATTTTTTTTTGTAAAATTCGACTTTATTCATCAATATAGTCTCCTTCAAGAGCGATACCATCAGCCCAACGATTTTCTAACATTTCTATTTCTTGTAGAAGGATTTATCTTTGCCTTCAAAATAGACCTCAGTTTGGCCGATAACTTCTTCATTGGAGTCAAATCTCTTTCCCGCGAGCATTTTCTTGAGGTCTGCGAACAGATAATAATCGCTGGGGGCCAAATCTGGCGAATGCGATGGATGAGGAAGCAATTCGAACTTCAATTCATGCAATTTTGCCATCGTAACCATTCACTTGTGACTCGGTGCATTGTCTTAATGAAAGAGAACTTTTTTCTTGTTCATTTGGGGCCGTTTATTTGCGATTTCTGCTTTCAAACGCAACAACAACTTTATATAATATTCACTATTGATGGTTTTTCCCTTCTCAACATAGTCGATGAAAATTATTCCATGCGCATCCCAAAATAGAGAGGCCAAAACCTTCCCTGCCGATTGTTGTCTCTTTGGTCGCTTCGGGCGGGTTTCACCGACTGCTGTCCACTCAGCTGACTGTCGATTTGACTCCGGTGTGTAGTGGTAGATCTATGTTTCATCCATTGTCATATATCGCATCAAAAAACCCTTTTTATTGCGCTTAAACAGGTAAATGGCGCTCAGAATCATCAACATGTTGTTATTTTTGGTCCACTGTGAGCAAACGCGGTACCCATTTCGAACAGAGCTTTCTCATGCCCAAATGTTCATGCAAAATATGACCAACACGTTCTTTTGATTTCTTTAGGGTGTCAAATATCTCACGCAATTTCACTTTACGGTCATCCAAAACAATTTTGTGGATTTTTTTATGTTTTCCCGTGTAACCACCACATTTGTGCGTCCAGAGCGTTCAGCATCATTTGTATCTGTACGACTGATGAGTGATTTTGCAGGGGCAGAGTCCCCGTAACACTTATCAAGCCATTACTTTGCTATTGAACGATATTTTTTTCCCGTCAAAAAACAGTGTTTAATCAACACACGAAATTCTAATTTTCCCATTGTTTCAACGCTAGTAAGTGTTCAGTGATAGTAAAAATTGTGTCCTTTGCTGTATGATTCTTGTGTTGATGGATCGACTTTTTTTTTTTTTTTGCAGGGGGGAATCCGCCTTCTTATGGATAATGAAGTAGTCTGCATCACCTTAAGGGTACCCCAGAATGCTTCGGTTATGTGGTGGTTCTCCAGCCAGAGTGGCTGGCATACCCACCCTCCTTGTGAGCGCCTTTTACAATGTGACGATTATTCTTTATACAGGGGGAGTGAGTTTTAAAAACTTGTGGGTTGGTTTCTAATGTGTAGGTCTATAGTGCCTTAACCAAATTAAGTCTAATTAAAAACTAAAAGCTAAATTCCCGGCTATTTCAGGAGTGTTGTGTTAGTGATGTTTACATGTTTAGCTTTTTTTTTGGAGAGGAGTAACTCAACTACACTACGACCTTATCCCTATATACTAAGTATGTGCTATAGTCCGTCTTGGTACTCGAGTTTTAGTCATGTCTATTGTTAGTCTGTTTGTAGTATCTCTGAGGGTGGTAAGTAGCGATTACCGACGTTTGCGTAGTGTCTGAAGGTGTTAACTATCTCAGGGTTAGGGTCAGCTGTCGCTTTCTCAAGAAAGTGAAGTTGGGTATTTCGGGTGAATTCGTTTATTGTGGGCATTTGAAACTCCCTGTGCAACTGGTTGTTGCGGATAAACCAGGCAACTCCTGCTATGCTACGTAGGGTTTTGTTTTGAACTGTCTGGACTTTGGCTCGATGCTTTCCAGACATCTGGCAGCTGTACGTAAGCCCGGCCCTGATAATGTTTTGTAAATTAGCAACTTGTTATGAGTTGATAATTTACCTCGATAGTTCAGAAGGGCGTACAGCTTCCCTAGGAGCTAATTTGCCTTACGCTGGCCACTGTCACAAGCCGTTTGATCGACCTCAGTTAAAGTAGAAAATACACGGGATATGGGGATTCTATGTGACTCTAAACTAAAGTTTAGTGCTTACGTAGACCAAATAACAGCGGAAGTAACTCAAATGTTGCAATTTATTTTGAGAAACTGGAAGTCGTTTAAGAATACAGCTGTACTTAAAATCTTATTTTACGTCCTTAATGAGAAGCAAGTTGGAATATCTCACCAATTAATAGTAAATATATATTAGCATTGGAGCAAATGCTAAGAAAATTTTTCAAATATCTTTCTTTCTTAAATAAGATGGAGTAGACCCACAGATAGGGATAGAAAATACAATATTATTGCAGCGATTTAATTTTGATATCCTTCAGAAACACAGAAAATTTCATTCAATAACATTTTTGTTTAAAATCTTTAATAGTAAGGTCGTTTGTCTTTCTTTGTTGGAAGAACTCAGGTTTGTTATTCCCAGAGATCTTGAGCGGCAATGTCATATCCACGTGTCTTTGTTGTGCTGTTTTTTATTTATATTTTTATATAGACTTACAGTCTATCGAGTAAGCACGTGACCGCTCGTATTCTTGAAAAAAAAAGTGTTTCGAGATAATTTTTTGCCATCAATGTATTCTTTGGTGTGCTAACAACGGCGCAATTACCTTAGTAAGTTGTCCAATCACCTCCTGCATCACCTGGCATTTTCGAGGAATGCTGTCGACGATAATTTCTGCATACTCTGCAAATGTTTCGAATCTCGCAAGATAACTGAGTCAAAGTCCTCCCGCTGAGTTTTCTCTTTACAAGGGATCAAACGTTTTCAGTAAAGTGCGGCGATTTTGAGGGCCACTCAAGTATCTTATGTGGGCCTAAGCGAGCCGTTTCACGACGTAATTTTGCTTCAGCAAAGGTTTCTTCAACGTGCTTTTGTATTTGACATCATGAGCACAGAGATGTTGTCGAATGGTCTCATGGGACACATTCAAACCCGATTTTCTTAGCTTTTCCGCTCCTTGACGCAGCGTCAATTTCGGGCCCTGTGAAAATAAAGACACGATTCTTTTTAGACTTTCGGAATGATTTTGCCTACCGAGCTAGGTTTTGGCAAGTCGTCGACATTTTTCGTCTCGTTAAAATGATTTACCCACTTCCTCATGTGTCATTTTAGGCTCCTTTGGATGGAAACAAAAAAAGACTGCCTCGAAAAGACGCGCAAACAAGTGACTCATTTTGGATTTTATGTGATTTCGACGAAAGTTCGAAATCGACTGACACTCTTACTAAAATGCGTAGACAAAAGTTCCGCGCGGACACTTTCTTACTTGACAGAGTGTGTTGCTCTATACGGCCCTATTAATTACTTTGTGCTGGGCTCAGTTATAAATAAATAAAATAAGTTATAATCGTCGGGGCGATTATAACGTTTTTAAAAAAAGAACTTTTGAATTGAATTTTAAAAACTTTTATTTTTTTTTGTTTGAGGTTCTTGAACAAAAACTTTCTTAGACTAGATTTTACAACACACTCGTCCTGCACTGGCTTGCAGCTATAATCTATAATTTATATAAAATGCAACGTCTCTATGTCTGTCCGTTAGTGCGCTTATCACTGGAGAATCACTTATCGGATTTACGTACTTTTTTTTTTTTAAAGCATACATATGTTCTCTGGCCAGGTTATAGGCTGTATTTTATTACGATAGGTAGTATAAGGAACGAGTTGTGACGATAATAGTGAATGAAGTCGGAAAAAAGTTTGCCGTTAGCGTGTTCCCTTGCAATACACAGCCTAAACCATTAAATATAGGACAAAATCGCGAATATCTATAATCTATAATAAATATATATATATATATATATATATATATATATATATATATATATATATATATATATATATATATATATATATATATATATATATATATATATATATATATATATATATATATATATATATATATATATATATATATATTATATATATATATATATATATATATATATATATATATATATATATATATATATATATATATATATATATATATATATATATATATATATATATATATATATATATATATATATTATATATATATTATATATATATATATATATATATATATATATATATATATATATATATATAATGCAATGTCTCTCTGTCTGCCTGTCTGTCCATTAGTGCGTTTATTACGCAAGAACCACTTATCCGATTTACGTGTCTTTTTTTAGATTCATACATATATTCTTTGGCCAGTTTTATATAATAATAATAATAATTTTTATCTATAATATATATATAAAATGCAACGTCTGTCTGTCTGTCCGTTAGTGCACTTTTCCCTCGAGAACCACTTATCTGATTTACGTGATTTTTTAAATTTATACATATTTTCTCTCACCAGGTTATAGATATATATTTTATTACATCTATTATATATATATATATATATATATATATATATATATATATATATATATATATATATAATGTAACGTGTCTCTGTCCGTCTGTCTGTCTATCCGTTAATGCGCTTATCACTGGAGAACCACTTATCCGATTTACGTGTTTTTATAAATTTATACATATGTTCTATATAATTCGATATAAACCTAGATAATGGGAGATAAGGTGAGATAATGGGAGATAAGTATAAATAATGAGAGATAAGGAGAAATAATGGGAGATAAGCAGAGATAAGTCTAGATAACGGGAATTATGGTGAGAAACTGGGAGATAAGAAGAAATAATGGGAGATAAGGAGAACTATTGCGAGATAAGTCGAGATAAGCCTAGATAATGGGAGATAAGGTGAGATAATGGGAAATAAGGGGAAATAGTGGGAGATAAAGAGAAATAATGAGAGATAAGCAGAGATAAGTCTAGATAATGGAAATTATGTAGAGATAATGGGAGATAAGGAGAAATAATGGGAGATAAGGGGAAATATTACGTTAGGTAACATAAGGAATAAGTAGTGACGAGAGTAGTGAATCAAGTCCTCGCGAGCATAGCCGTGGGCACTGCTAGTGTATTTATAAACTTCTAAATGATTACCATGCAGAACGGTATCAGACAAAGGAAATCTGTATTCACTACTTTTTTATGTATTTTAGCATATTATCA
This sequence comes from Pachyrhynchus sulphureomaculatus, assembly GCA_019049505.1. Lineage (NCBI taxonomy): Eukaryota > Metazoa > Arthropoda > Insecta > Coleoptera > Curculionidae > Pachyrhynchus > Pachyrhynchus sulphureomaculatus. Next base: position 3,265,419 of record CM032455.1, on the reverse strand, counting down.
GAATGTAACTAATATATAATTTTTGTAAGGATAGAATCTTCTGTCTTTTCTTCAAATTTATTATAAATATTAAATTAAATTTAGATAATAAAATCTAAAATCTTCCCATAAAAATAATAAAATTAATAGAAGTTAAATAATATTATTTAAGCAGACATATTATTTTAATTAACCTACATGCGGTGGCAAAATACAATAACTTACCTTATACTTTCTGAACATTTTAAGCATGTCGAGAGAAAAATTCATGGCCTTTTTCGACACTTCATCACAATTATCTAGAACTGCACATTTCATCACATACAGACAACCGATTTGGCTTAGTTGATTCAATACTTTAATGATTCTCTTATTTACTTCTTTGTCGGTTAATGCGATAATTTTTTTAAGTTCTTTCGAGAACGTGTGGCTGGGAAAAGACTGATCTATCATACCTAAAAAGTATATTATAGAATACTTACTTATTTCTTTCGTTTTAACTAACAGGGTATCTCAAAGCAGTGCGACATAACTCTAAGATCTATTCTATGTCCAAAAAGAAGACGAAAATTTTACATACAGTATAACGTAAGTAATAAATGCTGTGGAATAATGATTTTACAGCATTTATTAATCAGTGTATCAAAAAAAATGTTTAAATAAAAGTTATAGGGTGCTGACGTTGACAATAAAATGTTTTAAACTGTCAGCTCGAAGAAATTACGCCCTCTTGATTTTTTTAAATGGGCAGCCCTGTATATTATTTCATTTTTGTGCCCTAGTAAAAATTCTAGATATTATTTGTCTCACATACCATATGTCTAAATTAAACTATTTTGGATTTATTGTCATTTAAAATAAAAATAACCGGTCAAGTGCAAGTTAAACTTGCGCAATTAGTGTTCCGTACGTTGATTGCTTTTAAAATAAAAAAATTTTGTTACAGAGGTATAAAATGATCAGTGACTTCACAAAATACACCCCAAATGAGTTTTCAACAAAGTTTGTTTCCAATCTTTACTGAAATCTGATGACCTTGAAATTTTTGTTTTTTTATATACCATATAAATTATTAAAGGTAATGCACTCGTGATAATTAATAACAATTCTTTGTTGTAAATCTTCTACAGTTTCAGGTCGACTTCGGTAAACTTTGGTTTCAAAGGACCCCATAAAAAAAAATCGAGTGGTGTAAGTTCGGGGCTCCTCGCAGGCCATTCTACAGCACCTCTTCTGCCTATCCATCGATTAGGAAAAATCGCATCCAAATATCTACGAACATTGATTTCATAGCGAGGAGGTACTCCGTCCCGTTGATACCACAGATTCTTATTAGGGGTATCCAAATTATTTTCATCAGGAAAGAGACCTACACAAGTTGGAATAACTTGCTCTTGGAGTAACTGTAAATACCGCTGACCTCTAAGATTTCCATCGATAAAAAAGGGACCAATGATATGACGTCCACAAATCCCTGTTTATTTTTTGTGATCTTTGAGAATGACTGTCGATTATTCAGTGGAAATTCTCAGTAGACCAGTACCGGTAGTTATGCCTGTTAGGCCACATTTTGTCTTAACGGAGGGGTTCCGTTAAGACAAAATGTGGCCTAATCAGAAAAAATAATATTATGAATTAGGTTAGGATCACTATTAATTCGTTCCATCATGACCTCGCAAAATTCAACGCGTCTATCGTAGTCATCTGAAGATGCAATAGAATGAGTTTGTATGGATGCAATTTTTCTTAATTCAGTATACGACTTAAGGTATCTTTACTTATGTTGTGGTCTAGGCAAAGCTGGCGAGGATTTTCTGTAATTTCCAATAAAACATCTAGCTTTATATTATTGCTTGTTTTAACTACGGAGGCTCAAATTTAGTACGGTCCTTAACATGACCTGATTGTTTTAATGTTTTGCTAACTACGGATTGGGTAATCGGTTCTCGATTCGGATATTCTGAATTAAAAAGATCATACACCTGTTGTGTTCTCGTACGATCTTCGTAACCAACCATCATTAACAAAGTGATTCTTTCAGTTTTTGTTAAATGTACTATTATGATATTACGCTTAAATTGCAGTTTCACAAAATGCAGCAATAAACGTTTTCGTCAATAAATCATTTTTCGAGGCGTTAAAACGTTACCTGACAGCAAATGTTCAAAACAAAAAATTTTAATTTTCATTTCAAATATCAATAATTCCAAAACAGTTAAATTTAGACATATAGTACCTTAGACAAATAATATCTAGAATTTTTAGTAGGACTCAAAAATAAAATAATATACAGGGTTTTCTATTTAAAACAATTTAAGATGGAGTAATTTCTTCGAACTGACAGTTCAAAACATTTTATTGTCAACGTCAGCACGTGTGTCGTAGAGTGTTATCTATAACTTTTATTAAAACATTTTTTTATTCACTGATTAATAAATGCTGTGGAATCATTATTCCATACATATAGGGCACCCTGTATGTATAACGGGCCTGGAGTCTTCAAAGGTCGAAGTCGGTAACAGGTTTTTGCATAAATTTGATGTGCTTTATAAAATCGATATGCTGTCAAATATTTTTTATCGAAGGATAGCGTGTTCAGCACATGTTCTATTTTGTGGTTGCTTTTAAAAAAAAAAAAGTTAGGATTTACCACTTTCGAGTAAAATTAATTAAAAAAGTAAATATACTACTGAAAAATGCATTTTTAATCTGACCCCTCGAAAGTAGCGTTAAGTATCTAATTTTCCATCATAATTTGCTTAAAATGAATAAACATGATCCGACAATTATTGTGAAATAGAGCTATAACTCCTCATTGTCTTCAAATGGAAAAATGTAATTTTCTAATAATACATTTTTAAATCAATTTTACCCAAAAGTGGCGCGTTTAATCGACACAAAACGAGAGCACTTAAAAAGAGAAAAAAATGGACCAATATTTTCCTCTCCTTGTGATGCCCCTGGAAAAAATATTTTTATATAAATTACCGAACATTTATGTAGCATGCCAATATATATATTTTTAAACTCAACTTTTCCTAGGTAGATAACTTAAAAAAAAAAACACTCCATATCTGAAATATTAAAGAATTAAAGAGATACCCTGTAGGTAAAAATCTTATTATCATACCTTGATCAGTTAAAAATATTCTCCAAGTTTGAAACCAAAATTCCAAAGCATTGCATTTCACTTCCCAACATAAATCTGTAATAGCTGCGTGAGTCATCACGTCGTACAACCTTCAAAATATTGTTAAAAATTTGTGTTTACATTTTAGTACTAGGACTGAGTTAACTAACGTTAAAAGGAGGAGCAGTAGGATTTTTGGTTATATACCAGGTGTGCAAGTATGAAATGCGAATTTCAGACCATAGATGGTGCACCAATGCAGTTTGTGCCATCAAGATTTAACACTGCGCAATTTGGTTGTGTCACCAACAAGACGCGCACGAGTGATAAATTGGAAAAGTGTTGTGCTGTTGTGTTCAATATGTCGAAATTTATACCGAACAAAGAGCATTCGCGGACAGCATTAATTTTTTGTTTTCATTTGAAGAAAACTGCTGTGGAATCATACCGATTACTTCGAGAAGGTTATGGTGAACATGCTCCATCGCAAGATACGTGTGAACGATGGTTTTGGCGTTTCAAAAGTGGTGACTTCGATGTTGCAGACAAGGAACGTGGAAAACCGCCAAAAAAATACGAAGATGTGGAATTGCAAGCATTGTTGGACGAACATGATTCGCAAACACACAAAAAACAACTCGCCGAGCAATTGGACGTTAGTCAACAAGCTGTTTCGAATCGTCTACGAGAGATGGGAAAGATTCAGAAGACCGGTAGATGGGTACCACATGAGTTGGAATGAAAAGCGCAAAAACACGTGTGACATTTTGCTCGCTCGGTACAAAAGGAAGTCGTTTTTGCATCGTATAGTTACAGGGGATAAAAAGTGGATTTATTTTGAGAATCCCAAGCGCAAAAACCATGGGTAGACCCAGGTGCACCATCCACGTCGACCGCAAGACCGAATCGCTTTGGTAGAAAGATGAGGCTCTGTGTTTGGTGGGACCAGAGAGGTGTGATCTATTATGAGCTGTTAAAACCTGGGGAAACGGTTAATACTAAACGTTACCAACAACAATTGACCGATTTGAACCATTCGCTGCTTGAAATAAGGCCAGAATACCGAAAAAGGCAACACAAAGTCATTTTTCTTCATGACAATGCTCCATCACATACGGCAAAACCAGTTCGCGACACGTTGGAAGCACTCAGCTGGGAAGTTCTACCCCATGCGGCTTACTCACCAGACTTGGCTCCTTCCGATTACCACTTGTTTGCATCGATGGATCACGCACTTGCTGAGCAGCGCTTTGGTTCGTACAAAGATGTGAAAAAATTGCTCGACAAAAGGGGAAGAGTTTTACTGGCGTGGTATTCACACATTGCCCGAAAGATGGGAAAAATGTATAACAAGCGATGGAGCATACTTTGAATAAAGCACTTTTTATCATTCTTCCAAATTTCATACTTGTACACCTGATAAATTCCTACGTAGGGATTTTCGAAAAATTAGTTGATTACGAACTTGAAAGGGGAAATTGTTATATACTCTTTAATTAATGGAGCAATCTTTGTTAAAAATTTAAAATTCAGTTAATTAACTACTATGAGGGTTACCTTTTAAGTTTTTACAAGAACAATAAAAGAAACAAAACTTTTGGTACAAATCGTTTTATTGTTTCTCAAAATATTCGCCTTTAAGGTTCATACACTTTTGCATGCGTTCGAACCAATTCTCGAAACATTTTTTCCACTCTGAAGTTTGCACCTCAAAAACATGGTTTTGGAAAAATTCAATTCCTGAGGTGATGAAAAGCCCTGTCTATGCATTTTTTTTTTTTTTTCCACTATAACCAAAGTGAAAAACCATCATTTTCTTCGCGTAAGAACCACTTTTGTCGGATTCGGTTCATTTTGGAACACCCAAACAGTTCATTGTTGCTTAGTTTTCAGCTCGTACGAATATATCCAAATTCCGTCTCCTGTTACGATGTTGTATACGGATTTTGCATATCCTCGGTCAAATTTTTTGAGCATTTCCTTACATCAACTGACGAACCTGTTTTTGACTTTCGGTCAAATGCGCTGCTTCTATCTCACAGTAAGTCACATGACGATCCTCTTCAATCATGTTGCGTACAGCACCGATGTTCTTTGGAAGAACAAGCGATTTTGGTCGACCCTCACGAAATTCATCGCTGACAGAAGCACGACCATGACGAAATTCTTCAAATCAAGTGTAAACAGTCCTTTCTGATGGTGATTCATTACCAAAAGTTGAACCAAGCGATTCGAGGCATTGTTGTTAAGTTAGACTTTTACTAAAATCGTAAAAAATCATCTAACGAAAACCTTCCGTGAAATTTCTATTTGTTCACAAAACTGTTTTTTTTAAACGCCCACTGTAAACATACTACTACTCAACAAATGTCAAATTTTACAACAGTAATAATGTCACGTTTCAATAGCGCCATTTAGTGGTTGTTTGTAAAAACTTAAACGGCGGCCCTTAATATAAAACAACTGATTTTAGGGTGGTTAGTTCTCTTCTCAATATAGGAATTTCCCATAATTGTAACTTAATTCAGTAATTTTAAAAAGCATACCTGCCCTCCTTCAGAGGCTCTTCAAGGCCACAGTCCGACAGAGGAAATGTTACTAACAT
>CM032455.1:3247775-3259605 GCA_019049505.1 Pachyrhynchus sulphureomaculatus | reverse complement strand
ATTGGGTTTACAATTTGTGAAGAAAAATTTATTTTGATTGAAGATGCTCCAGAATGTGTTAGAAAATCATATCTTTCTGGAGGTCAGGGATATCAACGATGTGTTCGCAAGGGACAGTGCAAATGTAAAAAATTTTGCAAACTTTGTAATTCTAAATGTCATAACAGTCTAACGTGTCTAAATAGGTAAACTTACAAGTAAATGTAAGTAAATGCTTTTTTTCTAGAATATGGGTTTAGTTTGACATGGAACTGTTTTGTATAAGTTCTAATAATAAAATTGTTTTCTTTATTCAGGTCTTTTATTTGACAAGACATAAAAGTTATCTAGAAATACTAGTTATTATTTAATTCAAAGTTCTGTTTTGTTTAGATAAAAACAAAGCTAGGCTTTATTTTATTTTGATCAGTTTGTATTTTTCAATACCTTTTACGACATATATTATATAACTTATGCTATTATCTAATATATCTGTTCTAAGATATCTAACAAAACTAAAGTACAAAAGCGCCACTTTTATTTAATTTTTTAAATTGAAATATTATTGTAAGTTTTAATATTAATTCTTAACAACGAAAATTTTAGTGTTGTTTGAAAATATTCATTTTTTGGAATTAAGACCTGGTTACTCCAAAAAACAATCTGAATTTATTACATTCCCCATTATGAGTTGGGGATTTTATAAACTAACCGGTAAATTTAACAAATATTCAATAATTTATCAGATTTACCAAACATATATATATATATATATATATATATATATATATATATATATATATATATATAAATAATATTAATAAAAAATATAGCTCCTTACACATCTCAACGCTTTTAATAGCGGCTAACTTTAAGGAGCTTCTTAAAAACTGTCTTCTTTGCTCACCATCAGGTTTCTGCCACCCCATAACTGAAGACTAATTATCTACGAATAAAATAAAACAGTTTTAAGAAAAATAATTCTTGAGAAAATAAACAAAGCGGCGTTCAAGTACATTTCTTCCGCAAATCATCTTAGTGGATAAATGTACGATATGAAGCTAAATTTTTTAGTGTTCCGTACGGAACACTTATAAGATCACTTCGGTGTCTGTCTGTCTGTCTGTCTGTCACACCCGATTTTTTACGAAACTATTTGACATAGATAGGTGAAATATGGTAATAATATAGGAATTGATGGCCTCATCAGAGCCATGTAGTTTTGAGAATTAAATTTTGACTTAAGGGGTTAGTTTTGGGGGTGAAGTCGGAAGTGAAAAAAAAATTTTTTTACTAGGTCATCGAGTGTGGTGTCAAATGAAAGCTTGTGAAAACACGAGTAAAAAATATATATATAATATTATACTTGCGCGCACTTTTCTTTGTATAATTTTTAAAAAATCGCGAAAAATCGCTGTCCCGGGCCTTATCTCGAAAAGTACTTACCAAAAAATTTCGAAAAAACTCTGGAATATTCTCCACGGGGTGTAGATTGAACGAAAATTATCACGAGTGCATTACCTTTAATAATTTATATGGTATATAAAAAAAACAAAAATTTCAAGGTCATCAGATTCCAGTAAAGATTGGAAACTAACTTTGTTGAAAACTCATTTGGGGTGTGTTTTGTGAAGGCACTGTTCATTTTATACCACCGTAACATAAATTTTGAGTTAAGGGGTTCGTTTTGAGGGGGTGAAATCGGAAGTGAAAAAATTTTTTTTTTACTAGGTCATCGAGTGTGGTGTCAAATGAAAGCTTGTGAAAACATGAGTAAAAAATATATATATAAATGTAATACTTGCGCACACACACTTTTCTTCGTATTACTTCTAAAAAAATCGCTGTCCCCTACCTTATCTCGAAAAGTACTGATCAAAAAATTTTTGAAAAAAATTCTGGAATATTCTCCACGGGGTATAGATTGAACGAAAATTATCACGACCTTTAATAATTTTTAGTATATAAAAAAAAAAAAAATTCAAGGTCACCAGTTTTCAGTAATGATTGGAAACAAACTTTGTTGAAAAACTCATTTGCGGTGTGTTTTTGTGAAGTCACTGATCATTTTATACCACCCTAACAGAAATTTTTATTTTAAAAACAATCAACGTACGGAACACTAATTGTGCAAGTTCAACTTGCACTTGACCGGTTTTTTAATTACTAGGTCTGTTCATTTACGTATATAATTCTAAATTCGTATCTATTGCCAACTTTAAAATTTCAACTATTTTTGGGTGTTCTACATTTTTTTAATTTTTATAAAAAAAATGATCCATTTTGTGGTGAAATAATAACAAAAAAAACTGAAAGTAACGATAAAATAAATAATTTTCACATTCCGCGACCCTAAGAGCCTATACAAGTTTAACCACAATAGTCATGCATAAAAATCTATTTGCAACAAAAAATAAAAAAAACAACCTTAAAAACCACCCCCCCCTTTCACCCACTCCCCTTTAAAAGCGATATTATTCAAAACTATAGGCTTTTCCCTTCTATAGGTCTTATTTCTATACCAAACTTTAAACTGATATCTTATTTCGTTCGAACTAACAACGTTTTTTGTGATCTAGGAACTCTAAAACGTAAAAATCCCTGAGAGGGATTTTTTTCACAAATAAAACACTTTTCCTTAAAAAGTAAAAATATAACCACGATGGTAGGATACGACGAATTGTATTAAGTATGCATAGCTATTACTCCCTCGAAAGCTGATACAGCAGCTTTCAAGCCGTCAGAGTGGTTGACCGGTCAACGCTTAAAAGCAGGTAGGGCTTTTCGAGGAATCCTCCTCAGGCATACAAATGTAAAATAGCAGAAAACGGACGAAGGCCATATTTCAGCAGTTTACCCACTGTTCTTTTATTCATCAAATCCATCCTAAAGACGCGTTTCGCCGTATCACGGCTCGTCAGTCCGGCTAGAAATGACAAACAAGAGAACAGAATTTACGTATGCGTACTTAATACAATTCATTGTGTCCTACCATCATGTACCGTAACTTCTGGGATAAGTACCAGTAAATTCTGTTCTCTTGTTTGTTAATCCTAGCCTGACTGACGAGCCGTGATCCGGCGAAACGCGCCTCAGCATGGATTTGACGAATAAGAGAACAGTGGGTAAACTGCTAAAATACAGATTTCGTCCGTTTTACATAAAAATATAAGGTAAACATCAATGTTCAGCCGTATTTCAACAATAGCGAATTTAACACACAATGACATTGTCAAGTTTAAATCGATAAGACGAATACAGGTTCCTGAGTTATTCGAAGGCGTATGATTATTAAGCGAACGGGTTATGGTCAAGGCAGTTAAACGTGGACATCACTAAAGATTAGTGAAATAAGAATATTCTAAGTAGCGTGATACAACTCTATATACATACATTAAGAATGAGAACTGTGAACAAACGCAGCGGCAGCTGATTCGAGGAGAAACCTAACATCAGGTACCACAATTTCCTAAAGGAGAAGAGCAGTGGAAACGAGAGGATCCCGACGGGCGAGTTCGTTCAAACAGTTATTCTAAGGACGCCAAAAAACTCACTTAAAAACTAGAGGAGGCTGAGTGCCTATGTAACATTACTTGCTGTAAATGCTTCGATGCTTGCTAATGGTAAATGGACTGCAGTTTTAAAGATTCAACTGCCATTTCAATATGATATAGAATATGACATACAGTTTAATGGTTGTTTAAAAAAATTAAAGACGGCAACTAGTTACTGAGAGAACTGGAGAATGGAAATTTCTTATCTTATTAATCTATGCCATATGCAATAATATCTGATTAATAATTCAACATAACGTCCATGTTTAGCGTTGCATTGTTAGTGTTCTGTACGGAACACTTATAAGATCACTTCGGTGTCTGTCCGTCTGTTACACCCGATTTTCTCCGAAACTATTTGTCATAGAAAGTTGAAATTTGGTAATAATATAGGAATTGATGGCCTCATCAGAGCCATGTAGTTTTCAAAGTTAAATTTTGACTTAAGGAGTTAGTTTTGGGGGGTGAAATCGGAAGTGAAAAACAAATTTTTTTACTAGGTAATCGAGTGTGGTATCAAATGAAAGCTCGTGAAAACACGAGTAAAATATATATAATAATATATATATATATATATATATATATATATATATATATATATATATATATATAATAATATATATATATATATATATATATATATATATATATATATATATATATATATATATATATATATATATATATATTAAATATATATATATATATTATATATATATATATATATATATATTAATATATATATATATATATATATATATATATATATATATATATATATATATATATATATATAATATATATATATATATATATATATATATATATATATATATTAATATTATATATATATATATATATATATAATGTAATACTTGGGCGCACTTTTCTTTGTATTATTTTTAAAAAATCGCGAAAAATCGCTGTCCACCCGCCTTATCTCGGAGAGTACTTATCAAAGAATTTTGAAAAAATTCTGGCATATTCTCCACGGGGTGTAGATTGAACGAAAATTATCACGAGTGCATTACCTGTAATAATTTATCTGGTATATAAAAAAAACAGAAATTTCAAGGTCATCAATTTTCAGTAAAGATTGAAAACTTATATGGGGTGTGTTTTGTGAAGTCACTGATCATTTTATATCACCGTAACATAAATTTTGACTTAAGGGATTCGTTTTGAGGGGTGAAATCGGAAGTGAAAAAAAATTTTTTTTTACTAGGTCAACGAGTGTGGTGTCAAATGAAAGCTTGTGAAAACACGAGTAAAAAAATATATATATAATGTAATACTTGCGCAAATTTTTCGTCGTATTACTTTTAAAAAATCGTGAAAAATCGATGTCCCCTACCTTATCTCGAAAAGTACTGATCACAAAATTTTGAAAAAATTCTGAAATATTCTCCACGGGGTATAGATTGAACGAAAATTATCATTACCTTTAATAATTTATCTGGTATATAAAAAAACAAAATTTCAAGGTCACCAGTTTTCAGTAAAGATTGGAAACAAACTTTGTTGAAAACTCATTTGGGGTGTGTTTTGTGAAGTCACTGATCATTTTATACCACCCTAACAAAATTTTTTATTTTAAAAACAATCAACGTACGGAATACTAATTGTGCAAGTTCAACTTGCACTTGATCGGTTATTTTTTTCCTAAAGCGCTGCTGGAGCGACATGTGTGCGGCGGTTCTCAACATACACAGAGAATGTGTAAGAATAGTTTGTTTTCATTTTGATATTTTTCTAATTTACAATGCAAAATAAAATAAATATTGTTATATATATATATATATATATATATATATATATATATATATATATATATATATATGTGTATGTATATATATATATATATATATATATATATATATATATATATATATATATATATATGTATGTATGTATGTATACATATATATATATATATATATATATATATATATATATATATATATATACATATATATATATATATATATATATATATATATATATATATATATATATATATATATATATATGTTATTATATATCTATATATATATATATATATATATATATATATATATATATATATATATATATATATATGTATATATATATATATATATATATATATATATATATATATATATATATACGAGGCGACTGGTTTGAAAAGTCCGTGCAAAGTCCGAGAGATGGCACCACCGGCGCGTATCGAGGTCATGTTTAGTTAGTAGCATCTCTTGAATGAACGCACACCAAGTTTCAGCCATATTGGTCTATTTCTTTGTGTTTGGCATTTGTGTAAATCAAGGAAGTCGAGTGATTTTTAAGAAATGGACGAAAAAGAATTTCGTGTGGTGATTAAACATTACTTTATGAAAGGCAAAACGCCTCAGGAGACTAAAGAGAAGCTTGATAAACATTATGGTGACTCTGTACCTTCGATTAGAACAGTTTTATAAGTGGTTTCAAAATTTTCGGACTGGCCATATGGGCACAAGTGACGCTGAACGTTCTGGACGGCCTGTGGAGGTTACGACTCCAGAAATCATTGATCAAATCCATGATATGGTGATGGATGACAGAAGAGTTAAGGTGCGTGAGATTGCTAGTGCTCTGGGCATCTCGACTGAACGGGTACATAATATTTTGCATAAACATTTGGACATGAGAAAGCTATCCGCAACATGGGTGCCGCGATTGCTCACGCTTAATCAAAAACGGAATCGTGTGAAGTGTTGCAAGGATGGTTTGCAGCTGTTCCAGAAGAATCCGGAGGACTTTAAGCGTCGTTTCGTCACTGTGGATGAAACATGGATATATGGATATACTATACTCCTGAGACCAAACAACAATCTAAACAATGGGTTACCAAGGGGGAATCTGCACCAAAAAAGGCGAAGACCGTTCCTTCGGCCGGAAAGGTTATGGCGACTGTCTTTTGGGATTCGCAAGGGATAATCCTCATCGACTATCTGGAAAAGGGTAAAACTATTACAGGTGAATATCATTCATCGTTATTGGACCGTTTGAAAACCGAGCTGCAAGAAAACGCCCGCGATTGGCCCACAAGAAAGTCCTTTTCCATCACGACAACGCACCAGCACACATCTCAGCAGTTGTGGTCGCAAAATTAATGGAAATAGGATTCCAACTCGTTTCACATCCCCCTCTATTCTCCAGACTTGGCTCCCTCGGACTACTATTTGTTCCCCAATTTGAAGAAATGGCTGGCGGGACAAAGATTTTATTCAAACGAGGAGGTGATTGCAGACACTAATGGATATTTTGCAGACTTGGACAAATCCTATTATTCGGAAGGGATCAACAAACTAGAACATCGTTGGACGAAGTGTATAGGCTAAAAGGAGACTATGTCGGAAAATAAAAAAGGCTTACCCCAAACACATAAGTAGTTTTTATTTTTGCACGGACTTTCCAGCCTCGTGTATATATATATATATATATATATATATATATATATATATATATATATATATATATATATATATGTATATATATATATATATATATATATATATATATATATATATATTATATATATATATATATATATATATATGTGTATATATATATATATATATATATATATATATATATATATATATATATATATATATATATATATGTATGTATGTATGTATACATATATATATATATATATATATATATATATATATATATATATATATATATAATATATATATGTTTATGAGAAAGTTTAATTTTCTTCACGCTTGTAGTTACATTATGTTATATTTTATAAATAAATTTAAACCGAGATAAATATTTTACGAACTTACCAAAATTGGCGTAAGTCGAAAAAGTGCCATTTGAGTTTGGAATTCTATTAAGTCTCCTTTTCTAATACATAATGGTATATTATGTGCCAAAATATCGTACAGCATATGGGCATAGGCACTAATCTTTACGACACACCTTACATTATCTTAAAAAACAATACAGTGATTACATATCTTAAAAGTAAGTCAAGAGAAAATCTTTACTATTGTAGATATAACTATCAAAAGTAATAACTGAAAAGTTTTATGTTTTATGTCTTTTATCTATTCCTACGAATAATTGTTTAACAGATGTACCGATTTTGATAAGTCTTTTCCTATTTTATGAAGAGGTATCCTCAGTGGTCTATTAATAATTTCTTAGTACATTTAATACAGTAATCTTTCTTTTTTATTAATTTTTTAATTTTTTTTATTTATCAATTCAATTGCAATAGGTTTTACTAATTAAATTTTACAGGTTTCTCCCTACTAGCTAATTTTATACTATCAGATCTTTACCGCTGACGCGTATCCATGTAAAATGGGCATATCCTAGTTGATACATACAAAGCATAAGGTTTACGCCGTTGGTTAACAGTATGGACTGATATAAATGATATATTGCACTGTCTTCGTGTGATCTCTGACAGCAGCTCTTGAACGGTTGGACTCATAAAGAGACATTGTGGAAACGACTATTTTAATTTTTACATTGTTAGAAAAACTGCTAATTTACAAAACGATTATCAGAACCGGGTTTACGTACGGCAGCCAGACACGATGCCAGATGTCTGGAAAGTATCAAGTCAAAGTTTTGACAGTCCAAAACAAAACCCTATGTATCATAGTAGGAGCTCCCTGGTTTGTCCGCAACTAATTGCACATGGCGTTTCAATAGTCCACAGTAAATGAATTCACCCGAAATATCAATTTTTCCTTTCTTGAGAAAGCGACACCTCACCCTAACTCTGAGATAGCAATGGTAACTTTACAGAACCGGGAAGTCATTTTGATGAATCGATCTTCTTTGTTTGATGCCATTGTCTATTTATTTTTAAATTCGCACTAAAAATATTTTAATTTGCATTTAAAGGCACTAACGTCATTTGGTGAACAATTATAAATTTCTAACAACATTTTCTCCATTCTATTTTTATATCATTTAAACGGCTGGACTATTACTTAATATAATTAAATTCCTAAATTTGAATAAAAACGTTATCATTTAAATGAATCAGTACAACAAAATTGTGCATATAAGCAGGATATATTTTTTGTGATATGGATAGCCAAATAACTATAAGTCTATAGCTGAGTGAAATAATTTTTCCTCGATACTAATTGACAATATTATTAAAACATTACGCTTTGAACGTGTATTAATTAACATGGCAATACCAAATTATTAAAACTTAGCAATAAAATGATTTTAAATGTAAAATATTGCATTTAAAATAAAGTATATATCTTCTATTTTCAAATCCGTAATGAATTTGACTAGTTGTAAACACTCTTATAACACACATTTTCAAAGTTGATAACGACATAAAAATTCAGAGATGATTCAAAAGGCATAAAGAAACATAAATATTAAATTGACATAAGATGTCGTATATATCTAACTTCATGCTAGAAATATTTATTTATCCGTACGCAAGTATTTTTTATTTCGACTTACTATATGATCAGTTTCTTTGACTTAAACGCTCCATAGTACGACTTAGAAAAGTTAATATAGAACGTTCTTGTAGCTAAAGCCAACAATACTATCACGTCGGTGTCCGTCCGTGTGTGCTGGAATATTCTCCATAAGGTGTAGAGTCAATGGAAATTAGTACAAGTGCATTGCTTTGAAAATTTATCTGGTATATAAAAACAAAGATCAGACACAAACTTTGTTGAAAACTCATTTGGGGTGTGTTTTGTGAAGTCACTGATGACTCTATACCTCCGTAAGAAAAAAGCAATCACAGTACGGAACATTAATTGCGCAAGTTCGACTTGCACTTGGCTGTTTTTTTTTATTATTAAATGTATAATGGATTCATTTCACGCTCCTGTCATACAGTGAACAATTATTTCACACATTTCGGTTTGGCTAAGACTTACTTTTACACATTTCTTTAGAAATCAGATCAAACATAGTCTTGATGTCATGACGAGACGCAGAATTATGGGTTTCAGTATTTTCCTTGTCAAGTTTCAAACGCATATTGTAAAACAGAAAAGCAAACTGAATTTTCAGTAGTTCAAAGGTAAAATCTTGATTCTGGGAGAAGAGGTAAAGCTGTTCTGTGGTATCTGGGACTTCCTGTTCCAAAAATAACTCTAGCACATTTGCGTTAAATTTTTTTAAAAGTGTAGTAAGTACCTAAAAATATATGGCATTATTGACAATAAAGGTGAGTCCACATAATAAAAAAAGCCTGGAGAGAAAGCATAGCGTAAAACATCTATGTAGATTCAAGAACTGTAGCTGGAAGAGTTTGGCTGTAGTCTTCGTCGCTTTAAGTTACAATAGATTTTCAGGTTTGATTTTCTCGTAGCCAAGAGAGGAGTGTTAAATGGAAAGCATAAAATGAAACCCTATTGCCTTTCAAGAAAAAATCCTGTCGAGTCCAAAGGGAGTGAGCAAAGAGGCTGTAACTCCATGTTCGTTTCCATCGTTATTTTTCTGCATATGGCTAGAAATTAAAGAGGATTTGGGTTGTAGTTAAGATGTAAGACGGAACTGTGACATAGAAAAACTGATACGCTCTTCAAAGGGAGTTTGAAAATCTTGAAAGTGCGTGTGAGTATAAGATAATATAGAATATAGAATAAGGTAGAACTTCGTGGACGTAATTGGCGGCTACCCACCCGTTAAACCTAAAAATTCTTCCATTATTGCACCCACATTTGAGAACGTACAAAACATCCTAAGAGTTCGCCGAGGCCTTAAAAAAAGCGAGAAAATGGTAAAATATAGCCGTATAGTCCAAGTAGTTAAAGCTAATCAAATGAATTGAACAGAATCGCGTTGTTTATTGTAATTGGTATAATTAAAAAAGATGGAAATGGATTTGAGAGGGAAATTCTACGTCTTTCTCCTCTTTTTATTCAACGAATTAGAGTGTCTACGGTAAATCTTTTTTCTATGCCTTCTTACTGTACATTTACCCTTCGTGACTTTTTCTTCGTGTGGACTCACCCCCAACAACATAGCTGAATAAATTACCGACTCTTTAAAGAAAAGGCTAACATGAAAACCGCAAGAATTCGCTTCCTTTATTGAAAATTACAATAACAATCCTCAAAGCAGCGTGATTGAATTTTAAGACAATAAATAGGCACTAATGCAATTTAACCTTTACTTATATTTTTAGAAACATCTATGATACATACCTCTGATACTAAACTCAAAGTAGGTTTCAAAAATTCAAACAAGTCTGCGTCTTCGTTTTCTGTCAAGGGAGGGCCGTTTTCACTTAGTAAACTGCTTAAAACTTCTTGAATTGGCATAGTTAACAGTTTAACAAGGTTTACTGTGAAATTCCGATTCAAAGTAATAGTTTTCTCCAACAATTTTGCAATGAACTGGTAACTAAAAATTAAATCAAATTATACAATGGACCAAATTTATTTAGAATACACTTTGATCCACAAAATCTTTCTTGACATTCAACAGATCGAATGAAACTAGACTAGTAGACTAGACAGGTCGTTCGACGTAGGTGGCTTATTGGGCTAAGAGAATAGTAAACTGATAGTCGTTAGTTAGATTCCCGCCATCGGCTGGGTATTCTTTGCGTTGATAGGGCCGTGGTAGCATTACCACGTTGTCTTAGAAGTGCCGTGAAATACAAGTGTATGTTTCGTCACCAGGACAACGTTGACATCCTAGATACAAAAAAAATAATGGACAAAGTATGTCATTCGCAACATCGCAAATTCCCAAATCAATGATCCATTACAAACTTCAATAAGTGCAGTAAGGACAGGTAGAAAACACTGGACAGAACTCCGACGCTGTCTTATGCAAAAAAATAACTTTTTTGTCTTCCGTGCAAAGCCGCAAAAACATGAATGATCGCGCGTAGTCTAGTAGTCAAACCTGCTAAAATGCGTACCCGTGTTGTCACTTATATTTGTTAATTTTAAGAGAAGCTTAAAATATACTTATTAAAGTACAAATTTAGAAAATAGTCAGTTGATTCTTACTCTTATAAATATACAGATTTTACTTACTTATCTATTAGCTATAAGGAGTGGGAATTAAATTTGAGGGACTTCTAAGAGAATGCGTAACTTGTATTATATCGCATCGGGGCATACTGTTGCTATATTCATGGTAAAGCACCATCATTAGACCTTAATTTTTAGTATATGTTATTTTGCCGAGTGTGTAAACAACATATTTTTTTGAGCATTGAATATGTTGAATTACGTGCCAACAACATTTGCGGGAAGCGGGAAGGTTACTTTTCGAAGAAAAGCGCTGCTGAAAGTCATCGA
>CM032455.1:3232775-3242775 GCA_019049505.1 Pachyrhynchus sulphureomaculatus | reverse complement strand
GTGGTATTCATATACTGTCAGAAAGATGAGATAAACTGGTGGCTAGCGATGGACAATACTTTGAATAATTAATTTGTAACCATGATATTTTTACCGAAAGATCTCTCAAAATTAAGTCACACGTCCAATAAAATTATGCGCTTTATTAGATTGGACTTTTATTGATATCGAGAAAGCCAATAAATTTTTTAAATGCTATGCATTTAAATTGTATAATAGAGGTCTTCGTTACTTTGTGACAGTACATTTTAAATTTTTAAATGAAATGGAACGAATTATTTTGTTATTTGCCGCTTATTTTTTTTTTATTATTCATCTGCTACTGCAGTTTCGTAGGTTTTCTACATTGTCAAGCGTAATACTACAAACTAGGGTGGTTTATTTAGGATTTATAACAAATTTTCCGGTACACTTTGAAATTACCGATCATTAAATTTCTGTGAACTTAAATAAAAATTTTATTACAAAGGATTAAATGATATTATTGTTCGCAAATCAGGTATTTTTTGTTAACAATAATTTTTTTTAATGTTTTTTATGATCATGGACGTATTTACAGGGTCTTTAAAGATTTTTTTCTTCCAAATTCCAAAATTATATTTGAAAAACACTTCTAAAATAAGCCCAACAGGGTCGAATTCTGAACCCCTGTTTGATTATTTATCCTTATTTTTATTGTGTTTGTAGATCTCTATAGCTTCCTTTTTGTGCTTTATGTAATATTTGTAGATTATTTATATCTGGAAAAATATGATTTGTTTGATGGAAGTGGTTAGCAAAGTTGGAATTTTCTTTGTTTATATTAGATTTAAAGAACATCAAACATCTTTTAGATTAAACAAAGAAAACTCCAACTTTGCTAACCATTTCCATTAAACAAATTATATTTTTCCAGACATAAATAATCTACAAATATTACATAAAACACAAAAAGGATGAAAATTAAATATTTCAGAAGATATAGAGATCTACAAACACAATAAAAATAAGGATACAACCCTCTTAATCAAACAGATGTTCAGAATTACACCCTGTTTGGCGTATTTTAGTAGTCTTTTTTAGATATATTTTTGAAGAAGGAATTTTATAAAAAGTTTTAGGAATATATTGAAAAGTATTTCTTGAAATTTGGAAGAAAAACTTCTTTAAACCTGTAAATACGTCCATAATCAAAAAAAATATTTAAAAAAAAATACTGTTAACAAAAAATACCTGATTTGCAAACAATAAGGTCATTTACCCTTTGTAATAAAATAATTTTAATTTAAGTTCACAGAAATTTAATGATGGGTAATTCCAAATTGAACTGGGAAACTTTTTATAAAACGTAAATAAACCACCTTAGTTTGTAGTAATACGCTTGACAATGTAGAAAATCTATAAAATTGCAGTAGCAGATAAATAAAAAATAAATGACAAATAACAAAATAATTCGTTTCATTTTATTTAGTTATGCATTTAATCAAGTCGTTCGCATGCTATCCAATCATCAGTTTTTTAGGTCAATTTAGATGTGTGATCAGATCTTAATGTAAACAAACGGAGCCTTTTTTGCCGGATATCATCATACCCCTGTCAATACCTCCCTAAAGACGGATAGCGTAAAAAGAGTAAAATATCTATCGAGGCGGGAAGGTGATAAGTAGAAAAAAAAGACCCGATTAGTACTTACACTTTCTGTTTAATATACATTGTTGCACCGGCACTTAGTCCCAGATTTAAAAGGTGATTCCAGTAAGGTGTGGCCATTACCCATTGTACTCCATTTTTATGTTCCAAAAATGAACACAATAATGTTAATATTTCAACAGTTACACCGGGACATTCATTTAAAGTTGCCTGAGCTACCTCTAAATTAAAAGAAAAAATTCAACAAAACATGCGACATACACATTTTATGCTTTTACAGCATCACTTTAACTTTTACCAGTGTTAAGAAAATAGAGCTTAATATCAAAGTACCACACTTTCATGAACATGAGCATACATCGATAATTTAAAGTCTGCTTGTTTGGAGTTGATAGCACATAACATGGGTTATAAACATTAAAATGTCATAAAACATAAGCGTCCGAAATTTCTTTACCAATTATTTGCATTTTTAGTTTTAATTACCTTTATTTTCTATCTCTATCAACAGTGCGACCTTTTTCTAAAAAATATTTTATTACATGCCTTCTAAATTTTACAATAAGTTATATAAATCAACGCACTTCAAAGTTTATTTTAATGAGTAAATGATGAAACTAAAAATATTATTTGTATGATAAATGCCTAAACGAGTACAATTAACGATTCGTAAAACCTAGAAATCTACAGTGTTATAAAGCTTAATGATAATAGATACAATAAAATTGTTTGGGATTTAGCAGTTATTAGAATATAACACAGCCCCACAAAAAAAAAGTGGGGTATACTTTTGATGCGATATATCAGATCCGTAGTATTTTTGCCCGCTGATCACGAATCTGACGTCAGAATATCGCCATCACATCTCAATTTTTTTCTAACCTCAAAAAATAGGTAAAAATTAGTAAAAATTAAGAAAAATATACTCCTAAAAAATTGATTCAAGCTTTTTCATCAATCCAAAGATGTATTAATATGTATTCGGACACGCTAAGCTAATATTCATCGGTTGGATTGAGCCATACAGTTCTGTTTTCTTTCTAACCTCAATAAATCAGACAGATATAGTGCTTCTCGAATGCAAAAACGAATTCAAATTAAAATTCAACCGATTCTTACCAAATTTGGTACACGGGGGTTTTTTGGGTTGCTGATCATGAATCTGAAGTCGGATTTGCAAAATTCAAAATGGCGGATCCAAGATGGCGGACAAAATTTTTGAAAAACCAACCGATTCCTACCAAATTTGGTATACAGTTGGGGAATCCTCAAACCTGATACTCTTAAACCCTAAACCCTGAAACCTTAGACTCCCACACCCTGTAACCTCAAAAAATAGACCTCAATAACCCTGTAACTTTAAAAATGAGCCCAATAAACTCAAAACCAGGACTTTTAAACCATATACTCTCAAATAGTAGACCCTTAAGCCCTAGAACTGCGAAGGTTAGACCCGCGCCTAACTTTCCTTTTTTTGGCTGTATCTTGTTCTTTTTTCCGCGAATGACCTATTTAAAGGCTTTCTGCCCAAACGCTTTTGAGGACTTGTTTCTCTTTTTAGCGACCAGCAATAATCCGCTAGCATATGGTCATCCCATCGTCCTTGATACCGATTTTCTATGATTTTCAGATCTTGGTGAAAACGTTCCCCTTGCTCCTCACTGTAGTCACCAAGATTATCTGGGAAATCATCGATGTGGGAGTCCAGGAAATGTAATTTTAGATTCATTAAGCAACCTAATGTTTGAAAATTTTTTACTATTTTCTCGACTATTTCTTTGTACTTAGGACTTTTATTATTTCCCAAAAAGTTTGTTGCGACTTCTTTAAAACTAAGCCAAGCAGCTTTTTCAACTTTATTCATTTTAGTAACAAATAATGAATCTTGAAACAATTTTCTTATTTGTAGCCCGTCAAATACGCCTGCCTTAATTTTAGCTTCAGAAAATTTCGGAAATTTTTTATGCAAATATTTGAAACATGGGCCGTTTGTATCTAATGCTCTCGTGAATTGCTTCATAAGTCCAAGCTTAATGTGAAGCGGGGGAATAAGAACTTTTCCTGGATCTACCAATGGTGGAAACAATACATTATTTTCACCAGGAGTGAACGATTCTCTTGTTGGCCAAATTTTTTTCTTATAATGACGTTCCCTGTCTCTGCTATTCCACAGACATTTATAACAGGGATAAAGTGTAAACCCTGACTGTTTGCCAAGCAATATTGTTACAATTTTCAGATCTCCACAAATTTTCCAGTTATGATCAGCATATTTTATTTTTATCAAAAGCTGCTTCATTTTTTCATATTGCTCTTCCATAACTGTGGAATGAGCAATCGGAATGGGAGCGTAAACATTGGTATTATGCAGCGAAACTGGCTTAATGCTCCGTTTAGAAGAATCAATGAACAGTCTCCATTCTTCAGGATCGTATGAGTTATTTTGAAATTCATCCATTAGACCTTTTACATCGGTACAATATGAATGTGACAATTCCTCGTCCACTGTGAAATATTTTCGAAATTCTTCATCTCTGTTTCTATAATAAGAAATCGTAGCTTCTGGCTTAAGTAAATGTCTTTTCTTTAAAAGGAAGCAAGATGCTCTGAACCATCTTTGGATAAGCCTAAATCTCTGACTAGATCACTAAGTTCTGACTGTGATACGAGTATTGGTTCTGGTTTACGGTTGTATGGTAGAAATTCTTTATCTGTGTCACTAGTATATGATAGGTTGTCACTAGAACATTCATTAGTAACAGTGTTTGAATTTGAATGAATTGACAGTCTCAATGTTTTCGGCATGAACTAATAAGGTGAAATCATTTGTTTCCATAACATCAGCATCAAGTGGTTCAGGAGGCGGAATTAGTTTAGTTAGTCTTGTTACTGTCGAAACATCGTTATAAGTAATAGTGCTTTTATTTTTTCAGTTATGCCTAGATACAACATTCATACAAAAGTAGCAATCATTTTCACTGTATGGTCTATTCCATATTGCTGGTCTGGAATATTTAATCGCCTTCTTATTGATGTACAACATTATTTTGCAAGAACTGCAAATGATGTGGGGAACCCAATCTGTATCCTGGTGCTGTATTTCAATGTTAAAACAATCCTTATATAAGGTTTTAATCTTATCCGTTATCGGTGACCCCATTTTACTCAATATGTGTTGACAGCAAATATAACAAAATGAATCACTGTTTTCATCGCACTTATGAAAAGTCCTTGTACCGTGAGACCGTTTTCTTGTAGCATTATACTCTACATGAGCCAAGTCACCCACACATGAAGAGCTACGGTCGCTGAATGACGACGGCTGCGGGCCCCGCTTTCCCACCCTGACCAACCGCCGATACTGGGTTTCCGAATCCCTGCATCGTAATTCTCTTTCTTCTACCTGCCATGACGGCATCTAAGCCGTTATCCAGGGACTCTGCCGGCTAGTGGAGTAACACCGTTGCCCACCGTCACCACGTGGAGGTGCCCTGGATGCAGGTAGAAGAATAAAAATCGACCGATGAATTTTCTCGGCGTTCAAAATGGCGCGAAAACATCTGCCATCTTGAATTTTGCTAATCCAACCTCAGATTCGTGATCAGCGACCCAAAAAATCCCCGTGTACCAAATTTGGTAAGGATCGGTTGAATTTTAATTTGAATTCGTTTTTGCATTCGAGAAGCATTATATCTTCTGATTTATTGAGGTTAGAAAGAAAACAGAACTGTATGGCTCAATCCAACCGATGAATATTAGCTTAGCGTGTCCGAATACATATTAATACATCTTTGGATTCATGAAAAAGCTTGAATCAATTTTTTTAGGAGTATATTTTTCTTAATTTTTACTAATTTTTACCTATTTTTTGAGGTTAGAAAAAAATTGAGATGTGATGGCGATATTCTGAAGTCAGATTCGTGATCAGCGGGCAAAAATACTACGGATCTGATATATCGCATCAAAAGTATACCCCACTTTTTTTTTGTGGGGCTGTGTAATTAACCAAAGTATTTATCGGTAGGTAGGTGGCTAAGTATGCAATAAAAATATTCTATATAAGTATAAAAATAAAGCAAAAACCTATATATACTTAGCTCAAATCAGAATAGCTATAATTTCAATTTTTTAGTTTTGCCCCGGTCAAACTTCGCCGAGTCTGTAAATCTGCATTTTCCTTGCAGGAAAAAACAATGATACTTAACGTCCACGATGGCCTAGCGCATCAACAGCCAACAAGCCAACCCGGGACACAAGTCCGTGAAATTGTGGAAACCTGTGCCAACGTGACGGGATCAGCAACTACACTCCTGGACAAAATTAACGCAACAATATATTAAATCATACAAATCTCTATAATGAATTAATTTTAATAATTTTTTATGAACATTGGTTACACTAAAAGTTAGAAAAAACTCATTCGGATAAGTGAATTAGCTACCAAATTTCTCTATAAGATTCGAATTAAAATTATTCTTAAGACCTAATAACAAAATCGTTGAAATTATGTAATAATGAAAAAAATAAACTGCGACACTAGTAGCAAAATTAATGGTGTAACTGGGACACTAGTAGCGTGTGTTGCCTCCTCTACTTCGGATGACAGCGTTTATGCGCCTAGGCATGCTTCTAATTAAATTTTGGATAAAATCTTGAGGAATTTGCTCCCATTCTGTGATAACTGCATTTTCAAGTTCCCTCAGGTTTCTAGGTGCAGGTATATGACGTTTCACATTTTTCTTAAGGTGATCCCATACATGTTCTATCGGATTCAGATCCGGGCTTTTGGTGGCCATTGCATAATCGGTATATCAACTTGATTAAGATAATCGAGTACCTCCCTAGCCACGTGAGGTCGAACGTTGTCTTGCATAAACAGGAAATTGGGTCCCACAAAATGACCGAAAGGCATCACATGTTCTATTACAATATTCTCAAGATAGTAGTCAGCATTCATGGATCTCGTACGGACAGGAAACTAACTCTGTGCGAGCGTCAAAGCAGATGCCACCCCGAAACATAACAGAGCCACCGCCGAATGGAATCCTTGCAGAGATATTGCAAGGAGCAAACCTCTCTCCTGGTCTTCGCCATACTCGCTCACGACCATCTGGATGTTTTAGACTAACCCTAGTTTCGTCTGTGAAGAAAACTTGTTTCCAATCATCCACAGACCAGTTTTCGTGATTTCGAGCAAAACGTAACCTGGCAACTATGTTCTCTCTAGTAAGCAAGGGCGCACTGGCTGGTCTCCTACTGTTTAATCCAGCTTCATTTAACCGTCTTCTAACTGTTTTAGAAGAAATTGTGACATTGCGAACAGCTTCGAGTTCGTTTCTTATTATAGAACTAGTGACAGTCCTGTTTCTTAAAGCATATTGTCTTATAAAACGTTCATCTAGGTCGCTAGTGCAACGTTTTCGCCCTTGCCCTAGCCTTCTAGAATAAGTTCCTACTTCATTCAAGCCTCTTACCATACGACTTATTGTGGAACGGTGTTTGCCTAACAAATTGGCAACATAACTCTGACAATATCCCTCGTCCAATAAAACTGAGGCTCGCACTACTTCGTGTTCAGTTAAATTCCTTGTTCGATTCATTTTTCTAATTATTATATATAATATAAATATATAATTAAAACAGTCTACCACAAAAACGTATTACTTTGAAAAAGGGAACAATTTATAAGCTTACTTTTAAAGAAAATCTATCGCATTATTACAGAAAATTGTTTATCTTCTATAAAATTCTTTAAAACTGTAAATCTAAACGAACTATTTTGATTTCTGTCATGAACAACGAAACAAAATATGCATAGCCTACTATTCAAATACTCGATAAACTTTAAAACTGACATAAGAAAAAGATAAATTAATTTTCAGATTGTTGCGTTTATTTTGTCCAGGAGTTTATTTATAGATTTCTAAAGGAAACGCGGTCCTTGCTATAAACCTCAGAATCACAAGGGAAAGAAGCCTTAGAGGTTGATGAAGACTTTAAAAATGCAATAAGAAGTAAAGTACACCATTTTTTTATTAAGATAGAAGTACCTACACTACATAAAGTTTTGCAAGAAATCAGAGAAGACCAGGACTTACTAGATTCAAAAAAAATGGAAATTATGGAAAATCCTTTATAACCTGAATTTTCATTGGGGAAAACACAATAGAAAATCTGTTCTTATCGATAAAACAAATAATTTGTTGGAGAAGAGAATATCTACGACCAATCAGAAAATTTCAAACCGAAGAAAGAAATATTTTTTATTTAGATGAGACTTGGGTTAATAAGGAACACACAGTGAAAAAATTCTGGATTGACAAAAACATTAAGAGTGCCAAACAAGCTTTTATGGAAGATTGGTCAACTGTATTACAACTCCCTTCAGGAAAAGGTTGCAGACTAATTATAGCACATACTGGTAGTGAAAACGGATTTCTCGACGGTGGCTTGTTGGAATTCCAATCAAAATAAACTAAAGATTACCATGAGGAGATGACGGCCGATGTTTTTGAGTAGTATTTCCAACAAATGATTGAAATGTATACCATCAGAATCAGTTATAGTATTAGACAAATGCCCCATATCATTCTCGATTATTAGAACGACTCCCGATAAATTTATGGAAGAAAGCGGATATTCTTCAATAGGTAAGAGACAAAAATCTCAACCATAAAGATGGTATGTTAAAAGTGGAACTTCTCAAAATTGCGAAACAAATAAGGCACAGTTCAAAAAATACGCAGTCGATGAGATGGCAAAGGAACGGAATATCACTGTGCTTAGATTACCTCTATATCATTGCGAATTCAATCTTACAGAGCTAATCTGGGCACAAATGAAAGGTTCCGTTGCAAGGGTTGCAGTCATCACGTTTCAAACTTCAAGACGTAATTCAATTATCAGAGTATCAAAGTGGATAATTCGAAAAATGCCATTCGACATGTTATAAAAGAAAATAAAATGTGGAAACTTGACGAATACATTGAAGAAATTGAGGAAATAGAATCCTTAATTATCAATTTAAGAGAAGTCAAGTCTTCAGATTTTGAAGATGATTGTTTTTAATTGTAATTAAAGTACTTATATATTGTGAATTTGTATATATACACAGATCTACAGATTAAAAAATTTTTGGTAAGAAAATCTTATATTTCTATAACTTTATTTTTAAGATAATTTTATTTATTAAACACTAAAAGCAGGTTTCGCTTAGACGGCTATGCTACCGATGAACCCTCATTTACATTTTACGACTCTATTGTATAGCAGAGGTTTTTTGCCTAAAATAGGGTGAACCCTTAAAAATAATTCAAAACAGGTAGCAAAATTCAGTAAAATGAATAAGAAATCTGTTTTTTTTTTAGGTGCACCCCAAAATGTATTTTTGCATCAACAATGAAAGAATTCTGCTGTCAACTCCAAACAAATGTAGTGCAATTGCTGAAACCAATATTAGTTAAATGACATCAAACAATTAAATCCCAGAATTTAAAAACTTAAAAGTAAAGTATTTCAAATTTCGTCCAAATTATAACAAAACTTGGTATACTTTAATTCTTTAATTCGATTGTTTAGATATTTGTTTCAGCAATTAAATTTTTATTTTTCTCGATATGTCTAATCACAATAAAGGCCCAAACTTACTTATTAGACTTTCAAAAACATTTTGGGAATTCAATTTGAAAAAGGCTTGTTCATCGTGACTTAAATGACTTGTTAAATTCAATGCAAATGACAAAATCGTCATTGGTGGACTGACATTTCCTTTTTCCCATATATCGGATGCTTCAATTAACCATTGGCAGAACTGTGCATTTAGTTGCTCGTTGCCTTGTAAACGTGGGGATTTACCGCCTTCTAAAAATTATGAAAGTATTTTAAATGATTGTTAGGATCAACATTACCGGCGAAGTACCTTTTTCTTGAGTTTAAAAACTAGAGAACTTCCACTTAAATAATTGCCGTATTTGATTGAGAAAACAACTCCGATCGATTTAAATTATTTATATTATTATTTTGCCTTTCTCTACTACTACATGAGGTGAAAAGTCCCGAGACTTTCGGAGAGATGTCAGCACAAACAAAAATCATGATTTTTCAGTTAGTATCAATTCTCAGAAGATTCATGTTAAATTTTCATGACATTTTGTCTATTAGTCTGAGTTACAGCAGTGATGCTACTTCTGATTTTCTGATGTTGAAACAAAAAGAATTTCATGTGTTTATTAAACCTTGTTTTTTTGCTAGGAAAAAATACGGCCAGTACCGTGAATGACTTGAGAGGTGTTATAGCACATCTACTCCGTCGCGTCGAAAGCAACCATATGTCGATTGTTTAGTGAACCTAACACGCAGACTAAAAAGATTT
>CM032455.1:3209896-3227396 GCA_019049505.1 Pachyrhynchus sulphureomaculatus | reverse complement strand
GTTCCATATTTAATGGTTCGGACTGTGTATTGCAAAAGAACGCGCTAGCGGCAAACTTTGTCCGACTTCATTTACTATTATTGTCACTGCTCATTCCTTATGCTACCTATCGTAATAAAATATAGCCTATAACCTGGCCGGAGAACATATGTATGTTTTAAAAAAAAAAAAAAAAGTACGAAAATCGGATAAGTGGTTCTCCAGTGATAAGCGCACTAACGGACAGACAGACAGACAGAGATACGTTGCATTTTATATATATTATAGATGTAATAAAATATATACCTATAACCTGGTCAGAGAACATATGTATGAATTTAAAAAAATCACGTAAATCGGATGAGTGGTTCTCGAGGGATAAGCGCATTAACGGACAGACAGACAGACATACAAACAAACGTTGCATTTTATATATATTATAGATATAGATTATTATTATTATTATTAATATATAACCTGGCCAAAGAATATATATTCTTCAATGTTCTAGCGAATCAAGGCCGCCGGTCAGTTCCGGGTCTCTATTCACACGAACAGCTCTTCTCTGAACAGAATCCAACAAATGAAGTGTATGTTTGGGAGAGGAGCTCCAAACGTGGGAGCAGTATTCCATAGTTGATCGAATTTGAACTTTGTAAAGAATTAACAGTTGTGGAGTGTAAAGCTTTCTGGTTCGAAATAATATTCCCAACTTTTGAGAAGCTCTCCTTGCTATGCCTGCAATATGTTCATGCTAGGACATATTTGCTCCCAAATTAACGCCCAACAAATTGAGTGGCGATGTTAGACTAATGGAGTGTCCCGACATAACTATGTCGGGTTCAGCCACGTTAACTTCTTTAGAAAAAATTGCCGCCTGGATCTTTGTAGCCTTAAATTCCACTTGGTTACTGTCACCCTAAGATAGAATTTCTTCCAGGTCTTTATTAAGTTGAATGACTTCCTGCTGTCTGCAGATATTCGTCTAAGTAGCCGATGTCCGAGCGTTCAGAGTGAATGAAGAGATAAGCGTACTGGCATCTGCAAAGCTGTTAATTTGTTTCCCGGTCTTTTCCAGCAGATCGTTAATGTAAATGAGTAAGAGAGTAGGAGACAGTATGGAGTCTTGAGGCACACCGACGTTGATAGTCAAGGTGTTAGAAAGAAATCCGTCGACTGCTACTCGTAAAGAACGCTCTCTGAGGAAACATAAGAGCCATAAACAGAACTTTTCAGACATACCATAGTAGCGTAGCTTAGCCGACAGTCCATCGTGCCAAACACGGTCGAATGCCTTGGATATGTCGAGAGCAATCGCTTGAGATTCTCCAAAGTGTTCAATTGCGTTGTTCCAAACATGTGTTACATAAGTCAGAAGATCTCCTGTTGATCTATGTTTACGAAAGCCATATCCTTCAAGATATTTTAGAAGATGCTGATTGATAGCCTTTTCCATGACTTTCAATATTATTGAAAGCAGTGCGACTGGTCGGTAGTTATTTGGCTGAGATATGGCACATTTCCAACAGGAAGGAAATATTCCCTTTCTGTAAGATAGGTCGAAAAGTTTACAGAAAACTGGTGTTAGTTCCCTCGCACAGTTCTTGAGAACTATGGAAGGTATTCCGTCAGCGCCAGAAACTTTTTTGGTATCTAACTTCATTAAAATACGTTTTATGATACGCTGTCTGAAGACATCAGGCGTCCTTGACTGCACTAGATGGTGTTTTTCCTTGGAAATCGACAGTAAAATGTGAAGCCAACATGTTCGCTTTCTCAACAGGTGTTGTTGTAATAGAATTATCTGGCCGTGTGAGTGGTGGTATGGTGGATTTGGTGAAATTTTGTACTAACTGCCTTAGCGAGTGACCAAAAGGACCTGGAATTGTTGGGACAAGCGAGAAGTTTGTTTCTAATTCGTTGATTGTGAGCCTCCTTGATTTCGTCGATAATTTATTTGTATCTGTTCCGGGCACGAACAAAGGTGTTACGATTTATGGCGTTAGAATTTTCACGCCATTGTCGGTAGGCAAGATGTTTAGAAGCAACAGCTTCTTTGCAATTTCGGTCAAACCAAGGCTTGCCGTTGGAAGGGCATTTCTTCGAAAAAGGGATGTACGCTTTCATACCAGTCAAAATAGCATCGGAAACCTCCCTGGCGCAGTCAGATGGATGATCGGATCGAAAACAAACGTCTAATCAAGGGAAAGTTCAAAAATATTCCATGAGATCTTCCCATTTACCACATTTGTAGTGCCACATCTTGCGCGGTTTAGGCGCCTCTGTCACTGATTGGTAGGATACTCGATGTCGAAAGCAATTTATGGTCGGAAGAACCTAACGGCGGATTTACGCTGACCGCGTGTAAATCTTCGGATTGGTGGTTAAAAACAGATTAAGAAGACTGGCAAACTCCCCGTCTCGATCAGGGATCCGTGTTGGTTTGTCAATAAGCTGAGTTAAGCCACAACTGATTGAGAATGATTCAGCTTCACGAGCTTGTTCGTCGGTAGTATTTGAATATTTAAGCCAGTTGATGTTAAAAAATGACATTAAAGTCGCCCAAGATAGCAATTTCGGCATTTGGATAGTTAATTTGTAAATGATCGATGGTGTCTGCAAGAGAAGCGGAAGGTGTTTTTTATTAGTGTTCCATACGGAACACTTATAAGATCACTTCGGTGTCTGTCTGTCTGTCTGTCACACCCGATTTTCTCCGAAACTATTTGACATAGAAAGGTGAAATTTGGTAATAATATAGGAATTGATGGCCTCATCAGAGCCATGTAGTTTTGAGAATTAAATTTTGACTTAAGGGGTTAGTTTTGGGGGGTGAAGTCGGAAGTGAAAAAAAATTTTTTTTACTAGGTCATCGAGTGTGGTGTCAAGTGAAAGCTTGTGAAAACACGAGTAAAAAATATATATATATAATATTATACTTGCGCGCACTTTTCTTTGTATTATTTTTAAAAATTCGCGAAAAATCGCTGTCCCGGGCCTTATCTCGAAAAGTACTTATCAAAAAATTTCGAAAAAATTCTGGAATATTCTCCACGGCGTGTAGATTGAACGAAAATTATCACGAGTGCATTACCTTTAATAATTTATATGGTACATTAAAAAAACAAAAATTTCAAGGTCATCAGATTTCAGTAAAGATTGGAAACAAACTTTGTTGAAAACTCATTTAGGGTGTGTTTTGTGAAGTCACTGATCATTTTATACCACCGTAACATAAATTTTGACTTAAGGGGTTCGTTTTGGGGGGTGAAAAAAAAATTTTTTTACTAGGTCATCGAGTGTGGTGTCAAATGAAAGCTCGTGAAAACACGAGTAAAAAATATATATATATATATATATATATATATATATATATATATATATATATATATATATATATATATATATATATATAATGTAATACTTGCGCACAGTTTTCTTCGTATTACTTTTAAAAAATCGCTGTCCCCTACCTTATCTCGAAAAGTACTGATCAAAAAATTTTGAAAAAATTCTGGAATATTCTCCATGGGGTATAGATTGAACGAAAATTATCACGAGTGTATTACCTTTAATAATTTATTTGGTATTTAAAAAAAAAAAAAAAAATCAAGGTCACCACTTTTCAGTAGATTGGAAAAAAACTTTGTTGAAAACTCATTTGGGGTGTGTTTTGTGAAGTCACTGATCATTTTATACCACCCTAACAAAAATTTTTATTTTAAAAACAATCTACGTACGGAACACTAATTGTGCAAGTTCAACTTGCACTTGACCGGTTTTTTTTACTGTGTGTACTGTGATAAAATTTACCTTGGTGTCCAATCAATCCTCCTTAATGCATTAATAATATCATTAACAATATATACCAGAACAGTGAAAGTTGTTGCGGCCCGTTCTCTGCTGAAATGTTTTTTGGTTCTTGTCAAAAACTGTAAGCAAAAGGTTGCGTCTTCCATAAGATCTGACTTTTGCTTAAGCTTACTTCTCCATCTAGCCACTTAAAATACAAAGAATCGTTAAGAAGTTAAAATATGTCTCAAAGTAGGATAGTGGTCAGAGAGATTAAAGAAATACCCAATGTTTCCTTTATATAAAATTATCTTCAGGGCTCTATGAAGATAAGTAAAATGGAACTTATTTCTAAAATCTGTTAGTTTTTACCAATCACGTTGGGAATGTGGAATTTTTGGCACAATAATACTACTCCGTATATATCACCATTACAATAAACACTTTATTTTTGCACTCGCCAGTCAACCATCGCTCCTGATGAAGCCGAAACATGGTTTGGTGTATGTAACAGTCAATTTTTGCACTCGACGCGTGTTTCGCTAACCACGTTAGCTTCATCAAAAGCGATGATTGACTGTCAGTCAATCATTGCTCTTGATGAAGCTAACATGGTTAGCGAAACGCGCATCGAGTGCAAAAATAAGGTGTTTGGTGTAGTGGCGATATATACTGAGTAGTTTTATCAATCAGTTAAACAAAATAAAAGTTCTCAAGTTTTTACTTTGCAGAGTGCTCTCAGATTCGACGTCGGTCAGTGCTCCGTGTTATGGCCGAATATGATAAAAATACTACTCCTTTGTGAATAAACATTTAGGATTTTATATTACTGTGGACTTATTACACATGTTATATTTAAAGATTAGTTGTAAATAATACAAAGTCGGTGGTCATGTACATACATCATGTCTCAATTAAGTCCCTTGATAAAAATATTTATATAGAAAATAAATGCGATGATGAAATTGCACTTAGACGTCCCCCTGGTAAGAACCGTACGATTCTTTCAAAAATCGCGAAAATTGGGGGTGAAGTACTAATATTGGCATTTATGGGTCGTAGATGCTCCCATTTGAATTGTCTTATTTTTATAGTTACCGCTAAACATGAAATAGTGGTATTAGAACTCTATTTTTACAGTGACTGTTAAACATTTCACGGCGGTATTATTACCATAATCGCTTTTGGAGACAATAGTATAAAATCTCATTTGTCTACTGTTGCTCTGGAATTTAATGTTTTGGTAGTTCATACCAGATGGCGCTGAGGTTTGTTGGCTACTAGTAACTTTGGATGTATATTCTTTGAATTTCTCCTGTTGATATGGTTGTGTTGCGATTGACTCACCTAGTCGACGAGCTCTGATATGGAATATGACAGCCACAACTTTCGTGTTTCATAGATGGCCCGTCCGGGTTAGCCATTATTTTTGGACGCAGCCTTATATATTTTCTAGTTAATGATACTATTTTCTTTAAATTAGTAACAATCGCAGACCATCGAGCAACATATAATTAATAACGGATGAGTCAGTACGAGAGCGAATTATAAAATAGTAAGTAGAAGCGACACACATAGAACATTTGTGTATTGAAACGGCCGTTTTATATTAAAGTGATAAAAAAATTAGAATTTTTTATTGTTCTACTCTGTCATAATGAAACTAAAATAAAAGTTACAAATGTTGTTAACAGAAATGTAGTGATTAACAGGGGGTGTAAAAATTTCAGCTTTAAATAGATAATTATTGGTGATTATTTTTGTTACTCACACACACACTGAAATTCTGAAGTAGTTTAGTTAGTTTCCTTAGCACCAATTACTTTTTTTTTAACTTTTAAAGGTAAATTATATATATATATTTATATATATATATATATATATATATATATATATATATATATATATATATATATATATATATATATATATATCAATCGGTTTTATAACGTCTTCCGATGCCTAATTTCCACTCCTCCCGGTTTCTCCATCCCTCCTCCTCCAGATCTCTCTCTAGTACTTCCTTGTTGATTCCTGCTCTCCAGCTTTGGCGTGGTCTTCCTCGCTTTCTTTTTCCATGAGGGTTCCAATTTAAAATCTTTTTAGGCAGTCGGTCTTGTGACATTCTCTGTACATGTCCGTACCATACTAACTGTTGGGTTCTGAT
This sequence comes from Pachyrhynchus sulphureomaculatus, assembly GCA_019049505.1. Taxonomy (NCBI): domain Eukaryota; kingdom Metazoa; phylum Arthropoda; class Insecta; order Coleoptera; family Curculionidae; genus Pachyrhynchus; species Pachyrhynchus sulphureomaculatus. The sequence continues at coordinate 3,221,458 of CM032455.1, read as the reverse complement.
TTCGTCCACTATATCGTGCTTTATTTCTAAAGCTCGCCTTATCGTGTCATTTGGTATGCGGTCTTTTCTGGATTTTCTGGCTGCTCGTCTTCAGAAATCCATTTCTGTAGCTTTTAGTATTTTTTTCTGTTCTTTCCTTTAATGGCCACACCTGGGAGCTGTAAGTTATTATACTTTTCACTATTGAGTTGTAAATTCTCTTCTTATTTTCAATGGTTATGTTTTTGTCCCATAGTATACTATTAAGCATTGCAATCGCTTTTCTTCCTTGGATATTCCTCTCGAATATTGCTTCTTCCAGTGTTCCGTCCCTAGATATTCTCGTTCCCAAATACTTATAACTGACACAGTGTTTGATGGTGTGTCCTGTGGCCAGTTTCAAGTCCTGCTGTTGTCCTCCGACGCACATGTACTCGGTCTTTTTAATATTGACTTCTAGGCCCCATTTTTCATATTCATCCATAAGTTTTCGTGTCATGTATTCCATATCATCGATGTCCTGAGCGACTACTACCTGGTCATCTGCGAATGATAGCGTGTACAATGTAGTATCGTCATCCAGTGGTAATCCCATACTGCTGCATTCCTTTTCCAGTTCTTCAGTGCACTCTCCAAATAAATTTTAAATAGCGTTGGGGATATACAGCAGCCCTGTTTGAGACCCTTTGTGACCGGGAATCCTGTTGTTATACCATATTTGGTTTTCACATTACTTCTTGCGTCTTGGTATAAGGATTTTACGGCTTTAATTATTTCGGTGCTTACATTACTCTGTTGTAGTGTTTCCCACAATCTCATTAGGGGCACGCTGTCGTAGGCCTTTTTTAGATCAACAAACAAGACATGGACTTCCTGATCAAATGCGGTTTTCTTTTCTAAGATTTGTGTCAGTGAGAAGAGATGGTCTATTGTGGATCTTCCTGCTTAAAGCCTGCCTGTTCTTCAGCTTCTACGTCCGCGTATTCCGTTTCTATTCTATTTTTAAGTATTTTTCCGTATATTCTGCTAATAGATCCTGTAACCGTTATTCCCCTATAGTTACCGCAATTATTTTTGTCTCCTTTCTTATGAATTGTTGATATGTATGATATTTTCCATTCCTCGGGTACTTCTGATGTGTTAATGCATCTTTGGAATAAGTTCCTCAAAGCGCTAAATAGCTTTTCAGTTCCGTATTTTACTATCTCTCTTGGGATGTTTCCTGGTCCTGGAGCTCTACCATTTTTTAGCGTAAATTTTTTAACATATCATAAAAGAAAATAAAAAAGTGGTAATAGGCCTCGGTGGTTTTTGATGTATGTATTGACTACGACCGTTGGCGTACGTCCCGGAAAACCATAAATCTTCACGGTTGATTTTCTCATTAATTACAGCGAAGAGTCATTTATTATTATTTTTCGACTGTTCCTTTTAGTACAAGGATTTGCCAGCAGCAATATTTTAAAAAATAATGAAAGTGTTTCAGCTACAATTCGGAATTTTCGTACAAAATATGGTCGGAATAGTGATTTAACCTCATCAACTGTGAAGAGTTTATTTGAAAAATTCAGGGAGACTGGTGATAATTAGTGATCATAAACGCGCTGGCCGTCCTTCAACAAGTCGTTCGACACAAAACATTGAAGCAGTTCGTGAGACTGTTGCTGAGACTCAAGGAACATCAATTTCCCAATCGCGCCGCGCGCCAACGTCGCTGCCTGCCTTCACTGAGGGACTTCCCCGAGTAAACCGGGGATTTACCGATCTCAATTTTTCCCTACACGCCTATGCGAAAACGAGACACAGTGGGCGACACATTCATTGTAGAAATGGCTCCAAACAGAAAAATTCTCACGCTTAAACAAAAAATTGAGATTGTTGAAGTTCATAATAAGGAAAAGTTAAGTGTAAGAGATTTATCCAAGCGTTTTAATATCGGAAAAGACAAGCTGCTGATATAACTAAACATAAAAAAAATCCTTCTAAACAAGTGGATGTCGAACAGCAATTTGAATGAAAAAAGAAGCTTGATGGTACTAAAATTGATAAGTTGTATTATAACTGGTTTATAGCAGCTTGCCATAAGGGGATTCCTTTGACAAGTATGCACAAAAAATATTTTTTTAGATAAGGTTTTCTGGAATTAGTGCGTTGATTTTCTTTTCATATCAATTCAAAGAATAGATAAAAGGTATGGGAGTATCAGTAGGCTTGCCGTGACAAAAACTTATTGTTAATGTTTTTTTCAGGTCCGCTAATACGATGTAAAGGAAAAGAAATAGCCGAGTCTCTGGCTTAATAAATTTAGAATCTGCCACAACATAAGTTTTAAAGCGATTTCAGGAGAAGAAGCGTCGGTTATTGCTGAAAATGTTTCATCATTCTGGGAAAAACGCCTTTCTTTAATTAAGGGATATTCACAGAGAGACATATATAATGCCGATGAGACAGGCCTGTATTTTAGGGCTCTACCCTAACGCTAACATTAAAAAAAGAAAAAATTGTTGGTGGTAAATATCCCAAAGAGAGGTTTACAATTTGGAATTGTGCAAATACGGCGGGAGAAAAAGAAAAACTCTTAAGTCATTGGTAAGGCAGCTAAACTCAGAGCATTTAAAAATATTAACATAAACAACGTGCCTGTAACTTGGAAATATAATAAGAAAGTTTGAATGACAGGAGAAATTATGACAGAGTGGTTGCAAGATCTTGATTGGAAAATGACAAAAGAAAAAAGAAACATTTTGTTATTTTTAGACGATGCAGGATCTCATCTAAAAGACGTCCGCTTAAAAAATATAAAAATCTTGTTTCTGCCCCCTAACTGTAGATCAGCTCATCAACCAATTGACCAGGGAATTATAAAAAATATTAAAATTTATTACCGAAGTCTAATACTAAAACACCTGATAGTAACCACTGAAACTGCTGATACAGCTTTTGAGTTAATTAAGAAAATTACGCCATTGGATGTAGTTTACTTTGCAAAAACCGCTTGGGAACAAGTAACCAAGGAAACAGTTAAAAATTGCTTCCGTAAAGCGGGATTTAAGAACGAAAATATGCAAAGTGAAGACCAGTTAACTGAGGCTGTTACATCTGATCTAGAAGATGACCTACCACTTAACGTACTTGCAGATTCTCAAAAATAAGAATTTGTTGGAGTCCACTGATAATAAAAACCTTAATGATTTTTTGAACATAGATGAAAATTTGTATGTTGAAAATCCAGATTCAGAACAAGAAATTGAAAATCCAGTTGAAATACAAGGACTTCCCAAAGATTCTGATGTCGATGAGGTTCCAGTACCAACAGATGCTATCCTAAATTATGGAAGAAGCTATTATCCTAACCAAGCAGCTTAAAAGTTTTGCCGAAGATCACGGAGATGCAGAGTCTTTAGAGCTTCTTTCCAAATTAGAAATACGATTTGTGGACGTCATTTTAAAGAAAAAGAGGAGACAAATCACAATATATGAATTTTTGCGTCATTAAAGTGACCTTTCATTTCATACGTATAACTCTATGTATATTTTATATGTATCTAAAGGTAACAAAACTTAGTTTTTTGTTTATTTTAAAAATATGTACATACATAAGTATACGTTGCAAATGTCCCAATTTCTTTAATTACAGTTTTCATTAAAAAAACGATTTTTTTTTGTATTTCTTTTAAACGGACACCCTCTTGAACGGACACTTTCGGTCGGTCTCGTTGGTGTCCGCCCAAGGGCGATTTCACTGTATATGTATGTATGTATGCACGTATGCATGTATGTATGTATGTATGTATGCACGTATGTACGTATGTGCGTATGTACGTATGTACGTATGTATATATATATATATATATATATATATATATATATATATATATATATATATATATATATATATATATATATATATATATATATATATATATATATATATATATATGTGTGTTTCAGATCGCGAAGTGTGTGCATGTGAATCGAACGCCTGGCAATGGTCAACTCGTTCAACGAGCATTATTACAGTAGTGTTTCGATCTATTTGATTGTTTTGTCGATTGCAAACGAGAGGGACTAGAAATAAAGCAGAGTGTAGTGTTAGAATTAAGACAAAAGTAAAAAATTTAAAGGTTTATGAGAATAATTTTGTGAAATTGTGTGGAGCTAACGAAACGATAAGCGACGACTTTGACTGTTTTAGTGCATATAAGGAACCACCGGAGAACGGTGATAAGAAGTATAAACAACAGTTTTTTTTTCTTTTTCTCCCGTGTGGAATATACGAGGAGCACACGTAAAGTTTTTATAACAGAAAGAGCAATGGATAACGATGATTATACATTAGGAGACTCGAAAAGAGGAAGAGTTGAAGAAAAAGAAGAGCCAAAGGAATTATTCAAGAAGAGTAAAAAGCTGATAAGAACACCACAGAAAAAGAAAAAGGAAAGAGTAGATAACACAGACAATTTAATAGGAATGATCAGAGAGCAAATGTCAGACATAAAAGAAATAAAACAAGGTCAGAAGATATACCAACAAGAGTTGAGGGAATTAAGAAATGACAATGAAGTATTGATAGAGGAAAATAAGATAATTAGAGAAAATATGAGAAGTATGGATTTAAAGATGAGTAGGCTGGAAAAAAACAACGTAAGGAATAATATTGTAATATCGGGAATGAAATTTGAAGCGAATAGTCAACCAGATCTCAGAATGGGTATAGAAAATTTTATGGAGAGGAGTATGGACACAAAAGAACAGATTAAATATGTGATAAAAATAGGAGCAACTATATACAAGATAGAACTTGGACACACGGGAGTAAAGAAGCTGTGATGAAAAATAAAAACAAACTGAGAAATCTAAGAGAGAGAGTTTACATAAACAACGATTTAACAAAGGATGAACGGGAAATTCAAAAGAAAGTGAAGCATATAGCAGAGAACGAGAGAAAGAATGAAAAAAGAGTGAAAATAGGATATCAAAAAAATCATAATCGAAGGAAAAGAATATAAATGGAAAGAAAAACTGAAAGAACAAACAAAGAACACTACAACCGTCAAGTCAAAAAACTGAGAAAAGGGAGAGAGATAGGTAGACTGACGATGACTCTGGCAAAGATAAAGAATACGGAAGAGAGGACTAATGAAAGGAATACAAATAAGAAGATAATCAAAGAAATAGATAGAAAGAAAGAAATGGAAAATAATTATCGAGTTATTAGAGAGAGAACACGGAATAATAGGGATATAAACGGAAAAGAGGAGGAACTGACAGAAGAACAACAAATGTATTATGTAGGAATCACAGAAACAGAAAGGAAAGACAATGGATGCAAAAAATTAGAAGGGAAGGTCATAAAAGAAGAAGACAAAATTATGGAAAGATGGAGGGAATACTATAAAGAACTAACAGATAGGAATGACACAGCATACAAAAATCAACATAGAGACATAATACCGGAACAAGATACAGAACTCACACAAACAGAAGAAACTAATACAGAAGAAGCGAAAGAGGCAATTGGTAATTTAAACAGGATAGAAAGATATAAAAGGAAATATGGAAAAAAATATAGAATAACTCAACTCCAAGGGCCTTACAATCCTAAAAACGGGGTAGAAAGGTATAAGGATTAAGTAAGTAAGTAAGTATGTAAGTAAGTAAATAAATAAATAAATATATATATATATATATATATATATATATATATATATATATATATATATATATGTATATATAAATGTATGTGTGTGAGTATGAGTGTATAGGGGTTAAGTTTTTGATAATTCAATAATTGGGTCTGCCAACTTTTTGCCAGTGTGCCTCTCAGAAATGTTTATATCTCGGAAGTTTGTAAAAACTGCATCTGGCGCATATTTTCATTCTATTTAATTCTGCTCTCTTCAAATTTGTGATATCTGTAATAGAGCTAATTTTTTAAGATGGCCGAACATATTCGTAAAGAAACTTTCAGTCGTTTAACAGGATGGTAAAACAGCATATGCAAAATCTCTTTATAGTAATTAGTTCAGTGTTGTCTAGATATTGCATAGCGGTAAATAATAACAGTCAGTATTAAATATAATAACGCTTCATACTTATTCCAAGGCTTTTAATAGCGGCCGACTTAAGTATATTTTTTACAAAGTGCATTCTTAATTCGTCATTAGGTTTCTTGCCATCCCATAATTGGAAACCAGATACCTACAAATAAAATAAGTATAATATAACTTTTATATAGATAATTCACGATAATTAATAGGTTTTATGTAGCTTGTTGGATATCCAATTGATATGCGAGGTTTGAGACAAATTGAAATTTTAAATTTTCTCGACTGGAAAAGAAAATTGTAAATTTTGATATCTATTAATATGTCTAAGTAGAAGAGAATCCAAAATAAATACGTTCGCAACGGTAGATAAATTAAAAGTCGATATTTATGCTTCAAAAAGTTAAAGTAAAATCATAAACCTACAAATCCTTTTCAAAACACTTTTTTATGCAGGTAGGTTGATAAAATTATTTGAAAAGGTTTAAACTATAAATTCCAATTTACTGCGGTATATAGTTTTAGCTCTTTTGTATTTTGATTAACAAGATAAAATAGACACAAGTAAGTATAATTTTCCAAATAAAATTTAAATTGAAACATACAATTAACTCTTTTTAAATTACAAACAAGGGTAAAATATATTATAATATGATATAAATATTACGCATCCAATAAACTGTCACCCTCCTGTAAGACTTAACCAGATCGAACAGCTTTCTTCTCCAGCCCTTTAAAATGCTGACAACAAAATTTAAATCGATGTCCATTTACAGAAAGTAATTAGTTTAAAAACCTACGTCAGTTTTGAACAGTAGTACTGTTATTATTATTTTCCTAACAAATGCAGAAAGTGCTGTTTTCTACAAGTGACTTATAAGGAATTAACAAAGTGAAAGTTCGAAAACAGTCAATTTCTTTTACATAATTTAAAAGTATATATACATCTTAGATAATATTGTTCCGAAATACTAGATTAAAATTCGTAAAAGTAACGCAGTGTAATATACTTTCCATCATCATGTCCGAAACAAAAAAACGTCCACTCAAAATATGAATAGGTATTGTCGGAAGGTATACATAGGTTTTTTAAACTAGTTTTCCATTTTCCTCCGCTAGTCCAAATCAGAAGGCTGTTTTTAAGCGTGCTTTAACTATACAAAAGTCTTTTCAGTTTAGAGTAGAAAAAATTTTCCAGGTTAATATTCATTATATATTTTTTTTTTTTTTAAAATTTCGAATTATTTAATCTTTTTGAAATCGCCAATTTTACAATAATTCTATTTTTAGTGTTCCGTACGGAACACTTATAAGATCACTTCGGTGTCTGTCTGTCTGTCACACCCGATTTTCTCCGAAACTATTTGACATAGAAAGGTGAAATTTGGTAATAATATAGGAATTGATGGCCTCATCAGAGCCATGTAGTTTTGAGAATTAAATTTTGTCTTAAGGGGTTAGTTTTGGGGGGTGAAGTCGGAAGTGAAAAAAACAAATTTTTACTAGGTCATCGAGTCTGGTGTCAAATGAAAGCTTGTGAAAACACGAGTAAAAAATATATATATAATATTATACTTGCGCGCACTTTTCTTTGTATTATTTTTAAAAATTCGCGAAAAATCGCTGTCCCGGGGCTTATCTCGAAAAGTACTTATCAAAAAATTTCGAAAAAATTCTGGAATATTCTCCACGGGGTGTAGATTGAACGAAAATTATCACGAGTGCATTACCTTTAATAATTTATATGGTATATAAAAAAAAACAAAAATTTCAAGGTCATCAGATTTCAGTAAAGATTGGAAACAAACTTTGTTGAAAACTCATTTGGGGTGTATTTTGTGAAGTCACTGATCATTTTATATCTCTGTAACAAAATTTTTTTATTTTAAAAGCAATCAACGTACGGAACACTAATTGCGCAAGTTTAATTTGCACTTGACCGGTTTTTTTTTATTTGGCCACACTTAGCTTTGCTTTTCAGATGATTACAAACAAATTTACATGGGAAAATTATTAGTAATTTTAGTTTACAGTATTTTTTTTTTGTTTTTTTTTATGGGTCTAGCACACGTGCTACAGGGAAATCCCTAAAGCGCTAAAGGAGCGACACGTGTGCGGAGAAAGCGATTCACGTTGTTCTTAAATCGCTGTAAATTGTACTCGGTGGGAAACACAGTCCTGGGCAAATTATTCCAAAGGGATGATGTTCTCCATATAAATGTTGTACGAGGAGTAACAAACTGAACCTCATACGGATGTGAAGTATTAGCGTGACATGTACTTCTAACATGCACCGCTCTGGGAGGAATTAAGCGGGCCACATCCTTCGAACACTTTCCATGAAAATACTTGTAGAATAGGCTCAAGTCGCCAACCGTTCGTCGATGTTCCAGCGAATCAAGGCCGACGGTCAGTTCCGGGTCTCCAATCAGACGAACAGCTCTTCTCTGAATAGAATCCAACAAATGCAGTGTATGTTTGGGAGCGGAGCCCCAAACATGGGAGCAGTATTCCATAGTTGGTCGAATTTGAGCTTTGTAAAGAATTAACAGTTGTTGTGAAGTGTAAAGCTTTCTGGTTCGAAATAATATTCCCAACTTCTGAGAAGCTCTCCTTGCTATGCCTGCAACATGTTCATGCCAGGACATATTTGCTCCCAAATTTACGCCCAACAATTTGAGTGACGATGTTAGGGGAATGGAGTGCCCCCACATAACTATGTCGGGTTCATCAACGTTAACTTTTTTAGAAAAAAAACTGTCGCCTGGGTTTTTGTAGCGTTAAATTCCACTTGGTTACTGTCACCCCAAGATAGAATTTCTTCCAGATCTTTGTTAAGTTGAATGACTTCCTGCTGTCTGCGGATATTCGTCTGAGTAGCCGATGTCCGAGCGTTCAAGGTGAATGAAGAGATAAGTGTACTGTTATCTGCAAAGCTGTAGATTGGATTCTCGGTCTTTTCCAGCAGATCATTAATATAAATGAGAAAGAGAGTAGGAGACAGTATGGAGCCTTGGGGTACACTGGCGTTGATAGTGAAGGTGTTAGAAAGAAATCCGTCGACTGCCACTCGCAAAGAACGCTCTCTGAGGAAACATGAGAGCCAAAAACAGAACTTTTCAGACATACCATAAGAACGTAGCTTAGCCAATAGCCCATCGTGCCAAACACGGTCGAATGCCTTGGATATGTCAAGAGCAACCGCTCGAGATTCTCCAAAGTGTTCAATTGCGATGTTCCAAACATGTGTTACATTAGTCGGGAGATCTCCTGTTGATCTATTTTTACGAAAGCCATATTGGTGATCGCTAATAATGTTGAATTCTTCAAGATATTTTAGAAGATGCTGATTGATAGCCTTTTCCATGACTTTCAATATTATTGAAAGCAGTGCGATTGGTCGGTAGTTACGAGTATTTGCCTTTTTTAGGTATTGGCTGACCTGTGGCACATTTCCAGCAGGAAGGAAATATTCCCTTTCTGTAAGATAGGTTGAAAAGTCTACAGAATACTGGTGTTAGTTCCCTCGCACAGTTTTTGAGAACTATGGCAGGTATTCCGTCAGCGCCAGAAGCCTTTTTGGTGTCTAGCTTCATCAAAATACGTTTTATGATACGCTGCCTGAAGACAATATCGGGCATCCTTGACTGCACTATGGGAATATTAGGTGGTGTTTTCGACCATTCATCCTTAATATACATAATGTGTGCAAGCAAGTAAAGAAAAATTCCCGACAATCACCCTTTAGCTGATAGCCTTAAGTTTACCAAACACCCCTTGATGAGGTTCACTCAACAGTTGGAGAATTGTTTCTTTCTATAAGCATTATGAAAATAGACGAATCAAATATATTTATTTTATTCCCATTTATTTGAAAGTTGTCATTTCACCTAATCTCTATCGTAGTAAAGGAACAATTATTTTCATAATTTTTTCTGAATTTACTTTGAACTTACCACTATTGGTAAAAGTTGAAAAATAACCATTTGAGTTTGAAATTCGATTAGTTCTCCTTTTCTAATGCATAACGGTACATCATGTGCCAATGTATCGTAGAGGTTATGAGCATATTCACAAATTTTCACGACACACCTTATATTATCTTAAAAAAAAAATGCAATTATGTATTTAAAAAGTTAGTAAAAAAGAAATTTGATTTTTCCACTGTACACTTAATTTGTGTAATGCCAAAGTAACGTTTGGGCTGTCGTGTGCGAACGGTGCACGCAACGTGAGGAACGCAACTTTAGTGTCCTGCATAGGACACTAAAAGCAGCAAGACAGAAGAGTATTTTGCTAGCTGAAACAATATATATCGATACCAATATATTGCCACAGCTAATGGGCCTTCCAATCAAAAATGACTCTGATATGCCATGCTGTGTAGTGTAACAAATTTTGGGGGTAACGCAAGAATTTAGTTTCTTCCTAGATTTGTTTTGGCAACAGTTGCCAGACCCGGCGTTGGTGATTTTGGTCCCGAACCTTTATAATTTGTCGGTTCGAGAAGTGATCATCTTAAATATTTTAATTAAAAAATTTTATATAGTGGTTTCTTAAAATTTTTAGACAACATTGAATTTTTATCGGTTTAATCATAAATTATAAACATCTTTTAGTCTTATACTGTACAGCCTTACAACTCGCGTTAACTTACTGGTGTTCTTGACGATCTTCTAATTATCAAACAAGATCACTTTTAAAGTTACTATTTTATCATCAGTTAGTTATGGACAAAATGGTGCAGCTATTTATAAGTATATGAAATAAAGACTAAACTATTTGCGCTAGGATGAAGCCCTGGGTAATTATTAGTAATTAATAAATGTATCTCAGTACAATTTTTTGTGTCCCATTTTTAGGCAACGAACATAGGTTTTTTTAATTATCATTATTAGTGTTCCGTATGGAACACTTATAAGATCACTTCGGTGTCTGTCCGTCTGTCTGTCCGTCTGTATGTCCGTCTGTCACACCCAATTTTCTCCGAAACTATTTGTCATAGAAAGTTGAAATTTAATAGTAATATAGGAATTGATGGCCTCATGAGAGCCATGTAGTTTTGAAAGTTAAATTTTGACTTAAGGGGTTAGTTTTGGGGGGGTGAAATCGGAAGTGAAAAAAAAAATTTTTTTTACTAGGTAATCGAGTGTGGTGTCAAATGAAAGCTTGTGAAAACACGAGTAAAAAAAATATATATATAATATAATACTTGCGCGCACTTTTCTTTGTATTATTTTTAAAAAATCGCGAAAAATCGCTGTCCACCCGCCTTATATCGGAAAGTACTTATCAAAAAATTTTGAAAAAATTTTGGAATATTCTCCACGGGGTGTAGATTGAACGAAAATTATGACGAGTGCATTACTTGTAATAATTTATTTGGTATATAAAAAAAATAGAAATTTCAAGGTCATCAATTTTCAGTAAAGATTGGAAACAAACTTTGTTGAAAACTTATTTGGGGTGTGTTTTGTGAAGTCACTGATCATTTTATATCACCGTAACATAAATTTTGACTTAAGGGATTCGTTTT
>CM032455.1:3144896-3204896 GCA_019049505.1 Pachyrhynchus sulphureomaculatus | reverse complement strand
GTTTAACCTTTTACTATTGTTTACGAAATGGCGCTGCTTAAACGCCGGAGAAAAAATCAGTATGTCAACTTTATAGGCAGACTGTATATAAAGATGAGGATTTTTTACAGTATCTTATTAGTAAATAAATATTTATGTAAATAACTGCTTTATTAAATAACAAAAAGATCGAAATAAAAACCTAAAAGAAAAGTTTCATCAATTTAAAAAAAAAACTTTTTAAAATTCCACTCAGAAGTCGGTGTCATATCCAAATATACATATGATACAATCTATCGCTAACTCTAAGAACTTCAAATACTACAAAATTACCCAAGTAACGCGTTGTTCAAAACTGTTAGTAAAAAACGTTTTCAGTAGATTTCATTATTTTATATTTTGGGTGTCTACTTTTTAAAAATTTTTTGTTCTACTTCTCTCAAACTTATAATGATATATGTATGTATGTAGCTAGAACGTTCTTGTGCCCAAAATAGTAATACTGTCACCTTAGGTGTCGAGTTCACGAGTATTTGAAAAAGTATACAATTATTGCACATGACTGCCAAGACTTACTTTTATTCATTTCAGCATAAATTAGATCAAACATTATCTTGATGTCATGAAGAGTTGTAGAATCATGCGTCGCAATATTTTCCCTTTCAAGCTTCAAACGCATATCGTAAAACAAAAATACAAACTGAATTTTCAGTAGTTCAAAAGTAAAATCTTGATTCTGGGAAAAGAGAAGAAGCTGCTCTATCGTATCTGGGATTTCTTGCTCCAAAAATAACTGTAGCACATTTTCATTAAACTTTGTTAGTAGTATTGTTAGCACCTAAAAAAATATATGTATGTGATACCATCGTGTATAAAGGTAAGTCTACATAATGAAAAAAATCGTGAAACATAAATGCAGTTTTACAAGACATCTGTCAAAATTCAAGCAAAGGCCTTAGGCCGTTGAATTTTTTTGGATGCGCGTTTCGCTAAAAATCATGTTTAGTGTTAGGAACACTTATAAGATCACTTCGTCGTCTTTCCATCTGTCCGTCCGTTTGTCACACCCGATTTTCTCCGAAACTCTTTGACATAGAAAGATGAAATTTGGCACTAATATGGAAATTGATGGCCCCACCAGAGCCGTGTAGTTTCAAAAAGTCAATTTTTACCGGTTATAGGGGTTAGTTTTGGGAGGTGAAATTCAGATATGAAAAATAATGTTATTTTATCGGGTCGAGTGCAGGGTGTCAAATTAATAAAGCTTGTCCACAATATCAAAAAATACAAGTTCAACAATGAATGTATAATGTTAGTACTACTCAGTATATATCACCACTACACCAAACACTTCGCCAGTCTTTTTTGCCCTCGACGCGCGTTTCGCTCACCGTAAACCATGTTAGCTTCATCAGGAGCATAAATGATGATCATCGCTCCTGATGAAGCTAACATGGTTAGCGAAACGCGCGTCGAGTGCAAAAATAAAGTGTTTGGTGTAGGGGTCATATATACTGAGTATCATTGTGCCAAAGATTCCACATTCCCAACTTAGTATAATGTAGTACTTGTGCACATTTTTCTTTGTATTATCCCTAAAAAAACTGCGAAAAATCGCCGTTCCCCCTTTATCTCGAAAAGTACTCATCCACTTTCCGCACACGTGCCGCTCCTGTAGCGCTTTAGGGGCGTCCTTGCAGCACGTGTGCTAGACCCATAAAAAAAAAATCAAAAAATTCTGGAATATTCTCCATAGGATGTAGATTGAATGAAAATGATCACGAGTGCATTACCTTGAATAATTTATCTGATATGTATAAAAAAAACTAAAAAAATTTCAGTGAAGATCGGGAAAAAAAATTTGTTGAAAACTCATTTGGGGGTGTGGTTTGTGAAGTCATTGATCATTTTATATCATCAGTAACAAAATTTTTTATTTTAAAAGCAATCACCGCACGGAACTCTAATTGCGCAAGTCCGACTCGCACTTGGCCTGTTATTTTTGTATTTGCCTAATCGATGCTTTAATATCTCAAAAATATAATAGAAATAGTTTCATACTGAAAACAAATTTTTAAAAATATGTTTAAACACTTTAAGACAAGAAAGTCATGCCGTATCAGAAATATTAAAAACTTATTAAAAATTTCTATCAATTTTTTCCGCGAAAATCGAGATTTTTTTTATAGCAATTTTAATTTTAAAAGCTAGAAATCAGTAGTTGGAACTTTAAGTGAGTTTATCTCAAAAGTGTGTTTTTCAAATCGGCTTGCAACAGAATTCAAACAATTTTTATCCGATTGACTTCAAATTTTAACTGTAGTTTCTGTATTAGATTCTGAAAAAAGTAAGTAGGATTTTTACGAAATATTAAAAATTGCAAAATTTCTGTCAATTTTTTCCGCGAAAAATCGAGATTTTCTTTCAAAAGCTTGCCATTTTTGAAAAATCAACATTTTAAAAATATCCTAACTACTTCTCTAGCTATTTATGTGTAGATTAAGCAGAATTTTTTTGTCTTAAAAAGCTGCACTGTGCCGCAATTTTGTAAAATATATCAAAAAATATAATTTTGAACCTTAATACATATACGAGTATAACCATGTGGTATAGTTCATTTTTTGAATAAAATTTTTTTTCAATCCGAAAAAAATGTTTAAAAGTTGGTTAATTTTCATGCCTCTATAATGGTCTAAGGCCTTAAAGCATTCCTCGGATTCTTAAATATAATTTATTTTCGGGTTTGATATTCTTGTAGCGAAGAAATGAGTGTAGGATGGTAAAATCTAAAGTGAAACCCAAGAACAGGTTCTATTTAAGCCAAGGGGAGCGAGCAGTGAGGCCTAATATCCCTGTTTGTTTTTCGCGTTACTTTTCTGTATATAGTTGAAAATTCAGAGCTATAACTTCTAAGATTAAATACTGCCTATAACGTGACCCAGGAACTATTTAATTTTGTGAAAAGAACAATTTTAGCCCATGTGATTCATGCGAAGTATGTACAGTTAAGTGTTGTTAATTTGTGCAGTTTCCCTATTAGGAAAGTAATTTTTGATTCACGATTTTAAAAGTTTCAACCCACGCGAGGTTATATTTAACCATCTAAACAGTAGTTCGTGTTTACATTGCCTTGCTAGCTGGAGTTGTGCGGGGTTGCCACATGGCTTCAAAATCTTGCAAACTTTGCAATTTAAACATTGGTAAAAACTTAAACTACCGTGCGGTCAATGCAAGGGGTACTTTCATCTAAAATGTGGAGATGTTACTAAAGTTGATGCTAGAATTATGCAGAACGAAAAGACACCGTGGACATATGTCGCATGTAACGGAAACAGTGATCGTAGGTAAATTCTGTTTTAGCAGAATACCAGAACCAACGAAGATCTAGAATTAAAAGCTCTCATCCGAGAGCTTCGGGAAGAGGTAAGAGAACTACGAAGGTCTGTGGGATTCTTGAGCGAAAAATATGAAGAGGAGAAGAACCGTTCGAAGGTTTTATCTGATATGGTAGATGAAATATCAAAGGACAATGGTTTGCTAAAGCAAGAAGTCAAAGCACTTCATAATGCTCTTAATGTTCAAGAGCAGAGAAAATTGGTCTGTAACATCTGCATAACTGGTATAGTCAAAGAAAGCGATGAAGAGGATGCAGCGTGCGGAAGGCTTGCCACACTGTTCCGTTCTCTTAATATTGCGGTTCCGGAGTTTGAGTAGAAGAATATAAGACGAATAAAAGGAAAATATGCTGGAGTCAAATTGATTATTGCTTTACCAAGCGAAAAATTCAAGAATAGGGTGCTTGATGCACGGTCAAAGAGCGGGATCACTATGACGAGTATTGGTTTGGGTGAAACGGTATCTCCAATTTACCTTGATGAAGAACTTACCAAACAAACGTATGAACTCTATAGGAAGGCTAGGAAATTAAGGTAGAAGGGATACAAATACGTTTGGCACAAGAATGGTGATGCACTGGTTCGCAAAAGCGATAATCACCATGTTGTTAGTATAAAGAGTCATGTTTTTATAGACAGTTTACTGGAGTAATATTTTGCTTTATTTACCGATTCTGTTTTTTTGTCATATTTTTTTTTTGTTATGTAATTTTCTTTTTCCTCCTTCTTGAATGGCTAAGAAAAATACTAAACATCTTAAAATATGCCACTTAAATGCCCGCTCATTGCTCCCAAGTTTAGCAGATGTCAGAGACTGTATCGCGGATTTGGATCTGGATGTCCTGGCTATTTCGGAGAGTTGGCTAATGGAGAGCATTCCGAAGGAGCGAGTACACATACCGGGTTTTAATTTTTTCAGAGGAGATAGGGCTGGTAGAGGAGGAGGTGTTGGGGTGTATCTGAGAGGTGATTTAATTGTGAATGAAATTGATGTTGACGAAAAAAATTAATCGATAGAACAAGTAAACTTCACTCGGATGGTGTTGGGGCTCGGAATTTTTTATCGCCCACCAAGGTTCAATGCTTTAAGTGCTCTCAGTATACTTGAAAATTCATTAGCTGGCATCATGAATGAGCATTTTGAAAATTTTCTTACACTTTTAATTATAAGCAGCTTGTGTTAAATTCTACCAGGTTTGTGTTAAGCAAAGCATAGATGTTATCATGATCTCAAACGACAATTTATTATGTAGACGAATCCGCCACCATGATTTGCGACAAGTTTCGGATCATCAATTAATTTATTGCTCATTAGATATTGAAGTACCCGACGTAAAGCCAAAATTTTTCGAATTTCGTGATTTTAAAAATCTTAATAAAACAAATTTTGACACTGACTTATATAACTTAAATTGGGGAACAATCCTTGATCGGAGGATTTAGATGATAAAACTCGTACATTTACAAGTTTTGTTTTGGGTCTTTTCGATACACATGCTCCGAGGCGCACAGTTCGAGTAACTAAGCCTAGAGCACCATGGTTTACTGATGTTTTTGCAGATTATGAAAAGGCACAGAAATATGCTGTACTCGAAGTTTAAAAAAAAAACTAGAAGGGTTCAGGACTGGGAAGCATACAAAAGAGCGAGAAATATGTTTATACAAGCAGTTCATAGAGAGAAGAGAGCTTATTTAGATTTTGTCACTGGGAATCAAAATAGTAAGTCTATGTGGCAAGCGTTTCATAACATAAATGTCTATAACAAGAAGAACCATTTTACAGCTCCTTCGCATCTGCAGGACCCCGTTGAAATCAACTCATTTTTCGTTGATTCTGTGCTACAGATTTGCCCTGACGTTAATCCGGGTACGATTTGTTACTATTCTGATAACAAGGTTACCAATAGTGTGCTTGAGGTCTCATTGGTTAGCGACGGCGATGTCATTTCTGCCATCTCTGATACAAGGTCGAATGCTTTCTGGAGCTGATCAACTTACGTCGCAGATGTTAAGACTTTGTTGCCCTCTCATCGTACAGTTTCTCACTCATATTTTCAATATATCTGTATTAGAGAGTAAGTTTCCGTCCAATTGGAAGTTGGCCTTCGTATTGCCTTTGTCCAAGGTGTCAAACCCTAAGGATTACTCTGAACTGCGTCCGATTAGTCTTTTGTGTATTCTGTCTAAGATTTTGGAGAAAATAATTTTTAAACAAATTGTTAACTATTTTAATAATAACAACTTATTCTTTGAAGGTCAGTCGGGGTTTCGCAGGGGATTTAGCACTGCAACAGCCTTGCTAAGCATTTTGGATGATATCCTTGGGGCGGCGGATAAAGAAGAGACAACTGCCTTGTTTCTTCTCGATTACAGTAAGACATTTGACACGCTGGATCCCCGCTTGCTGTGTGCCAAACTTCATTATTATGGTTTTAAATAACAAACAATAAATTTATTAAAGGACTACTTGGCGGATAGATAACATCGTGTGCTGATTAATCGCCGCGTATCATAAAGTTTGGCTTTAGATAGAGGCGTCCCTCAGGGGTCAATTTTGGAACCATTGTTGTTTGTCATTTATACAATGGATATGTATTGTTATGATAATAAGTGTAGGCTAATACAATATGCAGATGACAATCAGATTTTAAGGAGCTTGAATAGTCTTAACGCATTAAGGGCGGAACAGGAAATTCATTACTGTTTAAATTCGATGTTTACCTACTCTAATAACAATGGTTTGAAGATTAATCCGAGAAAGTCGGCGTACTATATTTTGGCATAAGCAGTGAATGGGCTTCGGCAAATTTCAATTTAAATATGGCCCAGGAGAGAATTCCGTTTGTTACTGAATATAAAAATTTGGGAATATTATTTGATAGTAAGCTCAGGTTTAGAAAGCAGGTTTCTTTGGAAGCTCAAAGGGCGTACGTAATAATCCATAAGCATATAGAAATTAACCTATATCTACACACTGTAGTTTTACTTTTTTAAAATGACTATGATGATTACATAGACTTACCTCTGATATTAGATTCAAAGTAGGTTTCAAAAATTCAAAAATTTCTGTATCTGCGTTTTCTGTCAGTGGTGGTCCATTTTCACTTAGTAAATGGCATAAAACTTGTTTAAGTGGCTTAGTTAACAATTTAATAAGACCTACCGTGAAATTTCGATTTAATGTAATAATTTTTTCCAACAATTTTACGATGAATTGATAGCTAAAAATTAATGGAAATTACTCAGTGGACCGATGCATCTTGAATACGTTAACGAATCTTAACTAATTTTGGAGTACAGAATCGATCGTTTGGCCACGCTACAGCAGCTCAGGATGCATGATTCTCCTTCAAACACACCTCATCACCTTTTTTCGCGTTAATCCGGGTTTTATCATCGTTTCTGGAACTGCAACCTTTTTCGACCACGATCTTTTTAGCACATTATTGCCGTCCGTGATCCACTTTTCATCGTCTGTGGTCAACCGTTTTAGAAATGATTTTATTTCGTTATGTTTGTGTAGAGATTCGTAAATGAAAATTCGAATTAGTAAGCTTCTTTTTGTAGCCCGCTTTCTTCAAATGGTTTAAAACTGTTTGGTTCCTTCGGCGATGTAATGGCAATGCTGGTCTTACTTAACTTTTTACAAAATTCCATCAATTTTTTCATCATAACATATCTTAGCCATGAGAAAAATTTAATGAACTTTTGCAGAAATTTCATTCATTTCAAGGCACTTGAAATTCAGTTTGAATAAATAAATCACAACAGTTTTTGTATGCCTACTACTGTCAAATGTCAGCTTTCAACTGACGCTAAGTATAACCTGATGTGATTTATAAGAGGCTGGTTTGAAAAGTCCGTGCAAGGTCCGAGAGATGGCACCACCGGCGCGTATCGAGGTCATGTTTAGTTAGTAGCATCTCTTGAATGAACGCACACCAAGTTTCAGCCATATTGGTCTATTTCTTTGTGTTTGGCATTCGTGGGAATCAAGGAAGTCGAGTGATTTTCAAGAAATGGACGAAAAAGAATTTCGTGTGGTGATTAAACATTACTTTATGAAAGGCAAAACGCCTCAGGAGACTAAAGAGAAGCTTGATAAACATTATGGTGACTCTGCACCTTCGATTAGAACAGTTTATAAGTGGTTTCAAAATTTTCGGACTGGCCATATGGGCATAAGTGACGCTGAACGTTCTGGACGGCCTGTGGAGGTTACGACTCCAGAAATCATTGATCAAATCCATGATATGGTGATGGATGACAGAAGAGTTAAGGTGCGTGAGATTGCTAGTGCTGTGGGCATCTCGACTGAACGGGTACATAATATTTTGCATAAACATTTGGACATGAGAAAGCTATCCGCAAGATGGGTGCCGCGATTGCTCACGCTGCAGGAGGACTTTAAGCGTCGTTTCGTCACTGGGATGAAACATGGATACATTACTATACTCCTGAGACCAAACAACAATCTAAACAATGGGTTACCAAGGGGGAATCTGCACCAAAAAAGGCGAAGACCGTTCCTTCGGCCGGAAAGGTTATGGCGACTGTCTTTTGGGATTCGCAAGGGATAATCCTCATCGACTATCTGGAAAAGGGTAAAACTATTACAGGTAAATATTATTCATCGTTATTAGACCGTTTGAAAACCGAGCTGCAAGAAAAACGCCCGCGATTGGCCCACAAGAAAGTCCTTTTCCATCACGACAACGCACCAGCACACACCTCAGCAGTTGTGGTTGCAAAATTAATGGAAATAGGATTCCAACTCGTTTCACATCCCCCCTATTCTCCAGACTTGGCTCCCTCGGACTACTATTTGTTCCCCAATTTGAAGAAATGGCTGGCGGGACAAAGATTTTATTAAGCCTAGAAGGAGACTATGTCGAAAAATAAAAAAGGTTTACCCCAAACACATAAGTAGTTTTTATTTTTGCACGGACTTTTCAAACCAGCCTCGTATTACTGGAGATATGTGACATTAACGCTACCTAAAGGGAAAAAGGCTTAATACTTTTTTGACAATCCAATAGTCAACAACGCGTTGTTTTAATAGGTAGTTTAGTTTTAAAAATAATAGGTTATGAAACATTTGATTGAATGAATGTAAAAAATACTACTTTTATTATTATCTAAGGACATTAGTCTACTACTTACACTTTCTGTTTAATGTATGTTGTTGTATTGACATTTAGTCCTAAATTTAAAAGGTGGTTCCGGTAAGGCATAGCCATTATCCATTGTACTCCACTTTTATGTTCCAGAAATGAACAAAACAATGTTATTATCCCAACCATTATACTGGGGTATTCATTTGAAGTAGCTTCAGCCACCTCTAAATTAAAAGAAAAATGTCAGCAAAGGATATTACATTGTTCATTTTATTTGTATATTATATGTGAGATTTTATATTTCTGTAGTAAATTAAGATGTCAAAGAAAAACACTACTTATCAGATGATTTGATTGCTGGAACCAATTGGTATTGAGAAATTAAACCAGAGAATTTACAGAATCTAATAAAATTAACCAAAATATCTCAAGAAACATTTAATTATTAACTAAACTTAGAATTTTCCCATTAAAATGAATGGAACTCTACTACTTAATTGCTTAATATTAAATTACAGATATTAAGTCCTTTTCTGTCAGTCCACTTGTATGTATGTTAATCTAAAATAAAGTCCTACACTTACTTATTAGGCTTTCAAAAACATTCTGGCAATTCAGTTTGAAAAACGTGTGTTCATCCCCACAGAGCTGACTGGTTAAATTCAGAGCGAATAATAAAATCGCCACTGGTGGACTTGAATTACTTTTTTCCCACAGACCTGATGCTTGAATTATCCATTGACATAACTGAGTTTTTAACTGTTCATTACCTTGTAAACGTGGGGATTTATTGTTCTCTAAAATTTAGGAAATTATTTAAACTGGTTTTTTAAAATCAACTGTGCTGGCTAAGTCCATCACGCTCTAGCTTAAAAGTGAAAACCTGTATGTTGAATCAATTTCTCAGGCAAAATTTTTTGTTAACATCGCATTAAAACTGTCTAAAACATCACAAAAATAAACATTAAATAAAACAATCAAATTTTGGGATGTAAAACTGACTAGAGTCACTGTTGAGTTTAAAGAAAAATGGCCAAGTTCTTGCACAATTAGTGTTCTGTACAATGATTGCTTTTAAAATAAAATAAAATCCTTACCTGGACTAAGTTAATTAGGTCCCTGACGTGGATATATCTTAACATCTTTCACGTTTTTTCTTAGTCAATAATGTATAATAGCTACCTAATAGCCACTAGAGAGATTTTGCAATGCTTATTTTGGTAGGCCCCTGTCTTTATCTTTATTTGAAGCATGCGCCCACCATTTGGAGCTTGCACAGTAGTAAAGGGAAGAAATTAAATATAAAGACTCAGCTGTTATCATTATTTGAAGCATTTACCCACCATTTGGAGGTTGCACAGTATTAAAACAAAATAAGAGACCTTTATTAAAGATAATGATTTCCCTTATAAGAGAGGTTATTTGAAGTTCGTTATTCTTATCCCTATTTTGGTAGGGCCTGTTTTTTTTTTCCTACTTAGGTATACAAACTACTAGGAAAATACAGTAAAATTGAAATGATAATTTTTATTGCAAACAACACCGACAACAGTTAGCTAGTGTTTCGATTATGTTGGGATTTTGCAATCTTTGGCAGAATGGCATTACAGTATGTGTAGTGCTAATTTCGAATGAAATATTATTTATCCCACATTCATGTTACCTTGGAAATATTGAAGGAAGTGATAGAAACCTGCTAGATACAACTTCAATTTAGAAACTTGTGTTGAGCCATCAAATACTAATAACCAGTGTCCTTAACCATGAAATGAATGAAAAAAAATCCCCTAAGTTTATAGAAGATGCATATTAACCTAACCTGCCGGGGGGGGGGGGACTATGATTTTTGGCCATTTTTTAAAAATAATACAAAAAAGTGTGCACAGGTATTATGTTATATATATTTTTTACCTCGTGCTTTCACAAGCTTTCATTTGACACTCCACTTGATTAAATTTATTTTTCACTTCTGATTTCACCCTCCAAAACTAACCCCTTAAGACAAAATTTAACTTTTAACCTTATATGGCTCTGATTGGGCCATCAATTCCTCCTATCAATTTGTGCCAAATTTTGACTTTATCTAATAAATACTATGACCTGTTAAAAAATGCCTCTGACTAAAGTGGAAGAACACTCTGTGTAGTTTGTGATGCAATAAAACAAAAATTTTTTTGATAATTTACTTACCACTTTTACCAACCAAACGGATTAAAAACAAATTCAAATGTACACCATTTTTAATTTCAAAGTTAGGTACCAAGATTTTTTGTAAAACTTTACCTATTTTTTCATTATCTGAAATATTACTTAGATTTGAATTTGAATCCCTCTCCATTTCAGTAAATTACATCCACTAAAAAAAAAGAAATGGAAAACTCTTAGGTACTTGAAATCTTTAGTCTTAGCCTTAATAAATAAATAAAAAATGATTGTTTAAATGTTTTTGCGTATTTCATGTAGTGAATAATTATGTTTATGGTGTCTGATGTGGATTTTATTTTTATATCCCGAAAAATTCTCTTTTACGCCAATGAAAGTGAGAAGAATTAACAAATTATTCGCCAAAACAGAAACAACAATGACTTAACATTTATTATTTTCACTCTAAAAATAAGTCATCTAACTTACCTCAGTTCAAAATATTAGATCTTGAATCCTTGCCGAATATTATCGTTATTGTAATTATTCAAGTTATAAAGGCACAACATTATTGTTAATTAAGATTTTTTTGTTTGTAATTGAGTCAACCTAGTTTCTAATAAAACCAATCCAAATTAGCCATCAAATTTTATTAACAATTACTTAAATAAAAATAATAATCTACGATCATCAATCATAAGATAAATTTTATCGCCATGCGCGACAGTAGTTCAAATGCACGGGTTGCTCAACTGCTAGTCAGGGTTGTGAAATAATTGTTTTGCGGTATAAATGATAAGGTTTTTAATGGGTTATCTACACATGAAAGAAATGGAAAATAATTTAACCAGAGCTTCTGTGCCAAACATGCTGTTTTCAAACAAATAGTGATTTTGAATTTATGACATTAAAGAATAACAAAACAAACACTAAAAGTATTAGATGTTGATATTTTAAATAATAGGTTCTGTACAGAGATAATTACAAAAAATAACCGGTCAAGTGCAAGTTGAATTTGCGCAATTAGTGTTCCGTACGTTGATTGCTTTTCAAATAAAAAATTTTGTTACAGAGGTATAAAATGATCAGTGACTTCACAAAACACACCCCAAATGAGTTTTTAACAAAGTTTGTTTCCAACCTTTACTAAAATCTGATGACCTTGAGATTTTTGTTTTTTTATATACCAGATAAATTATGCAGGTAATGCACTAATTTTCGTTCAATCTACACCCCGTAGAGAATATTCCAGAATTTTTTCAAATTTTTTAATGAGTACTTTTCGAGATAAGCTGGGTGGACAGCGATTTTTCGCGATTTTTTAAAAATAATACAAAGAAAACGTGCGCGCAAGTATTACATTATATATTTTACTCGTGTTTTCATAAGCTTTCATTTGACACCACACTCGATTACCTAGTAAAAAAAATTTTTTTTCACTTCCGATTTCATCCCCCAAAACTAACCCCTTAAGTCAAAATTTAACTTTCAAAACACATGCATGGCTCTGATGAGGACATCAATTCCTATATTATTACCAAATTTCAACTTTCTATGACAAATAGTTTCGGAGAAAATCGGGGGTGACAGACGGACAGACAGACGGACAGACACCGAAGTGATCTTATAAGTGTTCCGTACGGAACACTAAAAAAAAGATGAGCAGACATATTTATAACTGAATATCGACATTTCTTTCAAACTTCTTCTGGTAGCCAGGGCCTGCTCGTCCATATAGGCTAACAAGGCGACAGCATAGGCCGCTCGAATTTGAAGAGCGCCTGGCGGGGGCACGGAACGGGAGAGTCAGCGACACGACCACGCAGGGAGTTCAGCTCCGCTATTTACTGTGCCTACACTCTAGCAAACACACAACAAGGGAGGGTTTCCCTGTCAATCAAGCAATAATGTACTCTATGACGTAAGGTACGCAATGGAATCTCGTCTAACACTTTCGAGAGGGATCAGATTTTACTGCGTCGTCTAAATTGTCTTTCATTCACATCTTTCTCTTTGAATCAATCTAACGTTAAGTAGGCGAATAAATGTTGTACGACAACGTCGCGTAGCATGCTTCAGTTCGCTGGCTGTAATATACCCTGATAGCCATGCTGAATCCAACTTTTATAAACTCTAGGGCCGGAATTCGTAGTCAATTTGAAGAAAAAAGTTGGAGAGGGCAAGGTTGTAGTGAAGTTGGCAGTAAATTCCTATGCAATTTGATTACAACTTGACTACAAAAAAATGTACAAGTTATTGGAGTGAACTTGTACAAAAGTTGGAGTACATATTGTAGTACAAGTTTGCCTACAACTTGTATTCAATTACCGGCCGTAGTTTCGATCAACTGGTATCCAAATGTTGCTCACCAAAAACTTAGCGTCAAATTGACTCCAAACTACAGATGACCAAGTTTTTGTAGTGCAACACTGGCTATCAGGTAACTTATTAGAACGGTCAAGTTGATGTGAATTTGGTTAATTATTCTTTCGTTATCGATTGATCATCGTAAACAATCACAATTGCTCAAAAGTAACTATGTGTAGTTTATAAATTATTTTGACTTTATACGCCTTGACAAGTGATAAGTTATAATTTGACTTCTTTTCACCGATGTAAAAAATTAAGAAAAGACGAAAGTGATCAATCAAATAAATCGTCAGACTAGAAGATATTGTACGGGATTTGCCTGGATTTTCATGTATTGTTCATAAATTTTATATTTCAATAAACTACAAAAAACCACTATGCATATGGCACATCTAATAGGTATAACTGTTTTAAAATACAACTGGACAATAATGTTACGTATTTAAGGCACCATATTTATTCATACGATAATTCACATACTCTGGTAATATCGATTTATGAAGTTTACACTTCATAAATTACATGAATCTCAAGTAGCAGCGTAAATTATTGGTACTTAAATGGATTGTTTTTTTAAGTTCGATTAAGTCTTGTGACATGGCGGATGATCGAAAAAAAATTCGAGAACCAGGAAAAAGTACACATGATGATGTGAGAGAAGAATCAAATGATCCTCCCATAGAAACCTGTACGACGGAAAATCCTGCTTTATTTTCAGAAACATAAAGAACCGCACAACATAGGGCAAGAAGTAAGGATCAAGAATTTAAAAAACAGAATATAGAAAATGTTTCCGATCTCGTTTTAAATTTCAGTGACCCTGCAGCATAGGAAACCTCTATGGATCATCTGGCAAATTCTCATTGAACATGGGCCAGAGCAAGAGCAGAATATCAACTTCCCATTAGATAACAGTCGACAGTACATTATAAAAGAAAACTAGTTAATGGTGAAATTGTGCCTCGTACATGGCTGCAATATTCAGCTTCAAGGGATGCAGCATTCTACTTCTGTTGTAAGCTATTCTCCACAGATGAAAAATCCAGGTGAATAACTGGAAGAATGTATCTATGATATTATCAAATCACGAAAAATGCAGTAATCATTTGCAAAACTATCAATAGTGGAAAGAGTTAGAGCTCAGGTTGAAGACTTATAAAACCATCGACAAACAAAATTTACGCTTAATAAGAGACGAGGGAAATACTGGCAATAAATTCTGGAAAGGTTAATTGCATTAGTGAGAGTTCTAGGAAGTCAAAATTTGGCTTTTCGTGAAACACATGACAAATTATGTTATGTAAGTTATGTTGAACAAATGGCCATTATTGTTCAATTTGTAAAGGTGACGACTGGTGATGACAAAGAAAGTAAGTATAAGAGTAAAATTAAAGAAAATTTTTTAGGATTTATTTCTCTCACAAACACTACTACTGAAAAAATCTGCGATAAGTTAGATGAGATGTCACTCTCACTAGAAAATTTACATGGATAGGGATATGACAATGGGAGTAACATGAAAGGTAACCACAGTGGTGTTCAGAAAAGGATTTTAGATAAAATTCCACATGCTTTGTTCGTACTTTGCAGTTCACACATGCTAAATCTTGTCATTAATGATGCTGCTAAATCTTGTCTGGCAGCTACATCATTCTTTAATTTAGTCCAAAATGTATATGTATTTTTTTCTTCTTCAACTCACTGTTGGGAAGTCCTACTGCGTCATGTGCCTAGTTTGCCGCTAAAACTATTGACCGATAGAAGATTGGGAAAGTCAAATTGATACCTTGCGCCCATTATGTTATCAATTAGCTGATGTGCATGATGTGATCATGGATATTTACAAAGAGCATACTCTGACAGGTTCATCTGGAAATTGAATTGAAGCTCAGTCAATTGCTAAAAAATAGCAGATTTTAAGTTTGTTGTTTCTCTTGTATAGTACAATATTTTATTCGAAATGCATTTTACCAGTAAACTTCGTCAATCAAAGGAATTTGACCTTAACACTGCTACAAATGCTCTACTAAAAACAAAAACTTTTCTCGAAAGCTGTAGAAGTGATTTGGAATGCGAGAAAATGTTGGTAGAAGCAAGAGACATTTCTGAAAGTCAACATTCTCGCCTCATTCGTATCAGAAACAGTGCCGGTTCGCCTAACAAAAAAAGAAAAGGCAGTTTAGTTATGAGGCGGAAACCTATATAGTGCAGTAAAAAAAGCTCAAAATAATGATGAGATAGACATAGTTTAGATGCAGCAATGTTATGATTTTATCCTCTCTGGGGTATCACCAGTGGTATTGTCATTAGTGTTAGATCTCGAAAAACTTGTGCTCTTTTGTTTATAAAAAATTTAAGTTTTCAAAATGCATTTTTTGAGCTTCAAATGTGAATAACTCCGGTTATATAAGTCGGATCGAGACAAAAAACTTTTCATAATGAAATCCTCGTTGGTTTTTAAGTCGCTTAAGAGCACGAAATTGAAAAAAAAAAAACTTTTTTTTTTTTTTTTCATTTTATTGTACACACTAAGTGGCTTGAAACTTTCAGAAAATATGCTTTTTGTTATACCAAAAATACCTTAATATTTTGGTAAAAAAATATTGAACCCAATTGAATTTGTTATTTAGAATTTGAATTGCCCGCCATTTCATGCCATTTTGGATATATAAATAAATGGATATATATATATATATATATATATATATATATATATATATATATATATATATATATATATATATATATATATATATATATATATATATATATATATATATATAAAATATATATTATATATATATTGATCTTTTTTTTTCAAAATTTAGGTCTTGACGCCAGTCTTCCGATGTCATTAAAAAAAAAATTTTTTAGAGTCATTTTAACAGATTTTTTTCTACATTTGTTTATTAATCAAATAACGAGAAATGCGTTTTTTCGGTCATCTTGAAAAAAAATTGAGAAATGTAAATCACATCTGGTAGAGAACTGCGAGACTTTCATTTAAAAAAAAATCAATTTTGTTGACGTGAAAATGACCAAAAAAACGCATTGCTTGTTATTTGATTAATAAACAACAATTTGATTATTTTTTCATCGAGTCGACGTTTAATTACACAGCCCCACAAAAAAAAAAGTGGGGTATACTTTTGATGCGATATATCAGATCCGTAGTATTTTTGCCCGCTGATCACGAATCTGACGTCAGAATATCGCCATCACATCTCAATTTTTTTCTAACCTCAAAAAATAGGTAAAAATTAGTAAAAATTAAGAAAAATATACTCCTAAAAAATTGATTCAAGCTTTTTCATGAATTCAAAGATGTATTAATATGTATTCGGACACGCTAAGCTAATATTCATCGGTTGGATTGAGCCATACAGTTCTGTTTTCTTTCTAACCTCAATAAATCAGACAGATATAGTGCTTCTCGAATGCAAAAACGAATTCAAATTAAAATTCAACCGATCCTTACCAAATTTGGTACACGGGGATTTTTTGGGTCGCTGATCACGAATCTGAGGTTGGATTTGCAAAATTCAAGATGGCAGATGTTTTGACGCCATTTTGAATGCCGAGAAAATTCATCGGTCGATTTTTATTCTTCTACCTGCATCCAGGGCACCTCCACGTGGTGACGGTGGGCAACGGTGTTACTCCACTAGCCGGCAGAGTCCCTGGATAACGGCTTAGATGCCGTCATGGCAGGTAGAAGAAAGAGAATTACGATGCAGGGACTCGGAAACCCAGTATCGGCGGTTGGTCAGGGTGGGAAAGCGGTCCCGCAGCCGTCGTCATCCAGCGACTGTAGCTCTTCATGTGTGGGTGACTTGGCTCATGTAGAGTATAATGCTACAAGAAAACGGTCTCACGGTACAAGGACTTTTCATAAGTGCGATAAAAACAGTGATTCATTTTGTTATATTTGCTGTCAACACGTATTGAGTAAAATGGGGTCACCGATAACGGATAAGATTAAAACCTTATATAAGGATTGTTTTAACATTGAAATACAGCACCAGGATACAGATTGGGTTCCCCACATCATTTGCAGTTCTTGCAAAATAATGTTGTACATCAATAAGAAGGCGATTAAATATTCCAGACCAGCAATATGGAATAGACCATACAGTGAAAATGATTGCTACTTTTGTATGAATGTTGTATCCATGCATAACCGAAAAAAATAAAAGCACTATTACTTATAACGATGTTTCGACAGTAACAAGACCAACTAAACTAATTCCGCCTCCTGAACCACTTGATGCTGATGTTATGGAAACAAATGATTTCACCTTATCAGTTCATGCCGAAAACATTGAGACTGTCGAAAAAGATTCAAACACTGTTCTAATGAATGTTCTAGTGACAACCTATCATATACTAGTGACACAGATAAAGAATTTCTACCATACAACCGTAAACCAGAACCAATACTCGTATCACAGTCAGAACTTAGTGATCTAGTCAGAGATTTAGGCTTATCCAAAGATGGTTCAGAGCATCTTGCTTCCTTTTTAAAGAAAAGACATTTACTTAAGCCAGAAGCTACGATTTCTTATTATAGAAACAGAGATGAAGAATTTCGAAAATATTTCACAATGGACGAGGAATTGTCACATTCATATTGTACCGATGTAAAAGGTCTAATGGATGAATTTCAAAATAACTCATACGATCCTGAAGAATGGAGACTGTTCATTGATTCTTCTAAACGAAGCATTAAGGCAGTTTTGCTGCATAATACCAACGTTTACGCTCCCATTCCGATTGCTCATTCCACAGTTATGGAAGAGCAATATGAAAAAATGAAGCAGCTTTTGATAAAAATAAAATATGCTGATCATAACTGGAAAATTTGTGGAGATCTGAAAATTGTAACAATATTGCTTGGCCAACAGTCAGGGTTTACACTTTATCCCTGTTATAAATGTCTGTGGAATAGCAGAGACAGGGAACGTCATTATAAGAAAAAAATTTGGCCAACAAGAGAATCGTTTACTCCTGGTGAAAATAATGTATTGTTTCCACCATTGGTAGATCCAGGAAAAGTTCTTATTCCCCCGCTTCACATTAAGCTTGGACTTATGAAGCAATTCACGAGAGCATTAGATACAAACGGCCCATGTTTCAAATATTTGCATAAAAAATTTCCGAAATTTTCTTAAGCTAAAATTAAGGCAGGCGTATTTGACGGGCCACAAATAAGAAAATTGTTTCAAGATTCATTATTTGTTACTAAAATGAATAAAGTTGAAAAAGCTGCTTGGCTTAGTTTTAAAGAAGTCGCAACAAATTTTTTGGGAAATAATAAAAGTCCTAAGTACAAAGAAATAGTCGAGAAAATGGTAAACAATTTTCAAACATTAGGTTGCTTAATGAATCTAAAATTACATTTCCTGGACTCCCACATCGATGATTTCCCAGATAATCTTGGTGACTACAGTGAGGAGCAAGGGGAACGTTTTCACCAAGATCTGAAAATCATAGAAAATCGGTATCAAGGACGATGGGATGACCATATGCTAGCGGACTATTGCTGGTCGCTAAAAAGAGAAACAAGTCCTCAAAAGCGTTTGGGCAGAAAGCCTTTGAATAGGTCATTCGCGGAAAAAAGAACAAGATACAGCCAAAAAAAGGAAAGTTAGGCGCGGGTCTAACCTTCGCAATTCTAGGGCTTCAGGGTCTACTATTTGAGAGTATATGGTTTAAAAGTCCTGGTTTTGAGTTTATTGGGTCTCATTTTTAAAGTTACAGGGTTATTGAGGTCTATTTTTTGAGGTTACAGGGTGTGGGAGTCTAAGGTTTCAGGGTTTAAGGTTTAAGAGTATCAGGTTTGAGGATTCCCCAACTGTATACCAAATTTGGTAGGAATCGGTTGGTTTTCAAAAATTTTGTCCGCCATCTTGGATCCGCCATTTTGAATTTTGCAAATCCGACCTCAGATTCATGATCAGCAACCCAAAAAAACCCCGTGTACCAAATTTGGTAAGAATCGGTTGAATTTTAATTTGAATTCGTTTTTGCATTCGAGAAGCACTATATCTGTCTGATTTATTGAGGTTAGAAAGAAAACAGAACTGTATGGCTTAATCCAACCGATGAATATTAGCTTAGCGTGTCCGAATACATATTAATACATCTTTGGATTCATGAAAAAGCTTGAATCGATTTTTTAGGAGTATATTTTTCTTAATTTTTACTAATTTTTACCTATTTTTTGAGGTTAGAGAAAAATTGAGATGTGATGGCGATATTCTGACGTCAGATTCGTGATCAGCGGGCAAAAATACTACGGATCTGATATATCGCATCAAAAGTATACCCACTTTTTTTTTTGTGGGGCTGTGTAATATATAAAATGCAACGTCTCTCTGTCTGTCTGTCCGTTAGTGCGCTTATCCCTCGGGAACCACTTATCCGATTTACGTGATTTTTTAAATTTATACATATGTTCTCTGACCAGGTTATAGATATATATTTTATTACATCTATAATATATATATATATATATATATATATATATATATATATATATATATATATATATAAAATGTAGCGTATCTCTGTCTGTCCGTTAGTGCGCTTATCACTGGAGAAACCACTTATCCGATTTACGTGCTTTTTTTTTAAACATACATATGTTCTCTGGCCAGGTTATAGGATATATTTTATTACGTTAGGTGATATAAGGAATAAGCAGTGACGATAATAGTGAATCAAATCGGAAAAAAGTTTGCCGCTAGCGCGTTCTCTTGCAATACACAGTCTAAACCATTAAATATGGAACAATATTATGTAGCAGAGAATATCTATAATCTATAATATATATAAAATGCAATGTCTCTCTGTCTGTCTGTCTATCCATTAGTGCGTTTATCACGCGAGAACCACTTATCCGATTTACGTGTCTTTTTTTAAATTCATACATATATTCTTTGGCCAGGTAAAATAATAATCTACATCTATAATATATATAAAATGCAACGTCTCTGTCCGTCTGTCTGTCTGTCTGTCCATCCGTTAGTGCGCTTATCACGGTGCGCTTATCATTTATACATATGTTCTATATTATAAGCCTAGATAACGGGAGATAAGGTGAGATAATGGGAGATAAGGAGAAATAATGGGAGATAAGTCGAGATAAGCCTCGATAATGGGAGATAATGGGAAATAAGTTTAAATTAATGGGAGATAAGGAGAAATAATGGGAGATAAGCAGAGATAAGTCTAAATAATGGGAGTTATAGTGAGATAATGAGAAATAATGGGAGATAAGGAGAAATATTGCGAGATAAGTCGAGCTAAGCTTAGATAATGGGAAATAAGGTGAGATAATGCGAGATAAAGAGAAATAATGGGAGATGAGCAGATATAAGCCTAGATAATGTAAATTATGTAGAGATAATGGGAGATAAGGAGAAATATTGGGAGATAAGGGGAAATAATGGGAGATATTTTATTACGTCGGGTAACATAAGGAATAAACAGTGACGATAGTGGTAAATAAAGTCCACGCGAGCGGAGCCGCGGGCCCTGCTAGTACAGAAATAATTGAAAAATCTGGAATGTCACTCTTATACCATCATATTGGCAGAGATATTCAAGTTATCCAAATCAGAACGAAAACAATAATTCACGATCATTGTCTAAGTGTAGTCAGCTTTAACAGAACAAAAATATCTTAGATCAAGAAACAAATTTCAGTTTTGATTTAAGCTAAGAATATTGGGTGCCACTGTAGTGTGCGGTCTAGTAGCAATAAATATGCATGCTTTTCCGAGATTTTTATATTAATATCACTTTTAACGAAGATGTAGCCGTAACTTTTGCAAACGCCTAATCTACTAATGCAGAATGACGAAACTAACATCTGTGATAGGTGTAGTGCGGAAACGCAAAGAAAAAGGAAACGCGATCGTGGGAGGAGTGTTTCGTCCAGTCTTACGTTGTCCTAGAAAAGGCTGACAAACAACATTATACGGACTTGAACGGCAAGTTACATTGCAATTTACGTTTATGTCTTATTTTAGAATTGGTGTTAATGTCCATGCACGACATTCCGAGTACATGTGAAAATTTGACTGGAAGGTTGGCACATACCATAAGTGATTGGTATAACACGTGACGTGAACTGTGCTCCTCAATTGTGTCAGTCAATTGGAGAGGACAAATAAACGGCCGCAACGACAAACCTATACAAACTGATGAAGCGCGATTCGCTGGTCGCCGAAAATGTAATAGGAGAAGGCTCTAAATCTAAAGATAGCAATACACCGGTGCAAAACAATCGAAATCATGGTAGACGAATAGATGGGCTATGGGTTTTGATTTGAAAACAAAACGAGAACTACGATATTTTATTGTGGAAAGGAGAGATAAAAACACATTAATGCCAATTAAAGAAAGAGAGGTTTAATTTCAATCTGTTATTCATTCAAAAATAATAGGAATCTTCAAAGGCGAGGTTCCGACCATCAAACCGTTAATCACCAGCAAAACTATGTTGATCCACTCACAGGAGCTCATACACAAGTATTCAACGGTCGTGACTAGATGCCAAAATTTACATTTTAAAGAAAATGAGGGAAGTACCGTTAAACCATCTTCAATCACATTTGGACCATTTATCCTGAAAGATATTAAGGAAGAATGAAGATAACTAGTTTATCAGCTTTTTAAAGGATTTTGCCTCTGTTTATAAATATTAGTTGTAAATATATTCATAATAAAATCATTATTAACGACAAATTCTTCGTCTTATCAATTATTGTATAACAACGTTATAGCAGGGTAGATCTTAAAATTTTTGGCAGACCGCACGCTACAGCGGCAGCGAATATTCACCTCTAATATGATTAATTTATGTAAATTGTGGCAATCTATAAGAACAAAATTCGCAAATAATTTTGAAAGGAACAAGGTAATGTGTTATATACCGAGTGAGACTTATACCTATACTAGTCTATGCCCACAGTTTAATGTGGATTCCGTTACAAATCACTATTCTCGGTTCTCGATCAATCCTATTCTTTATCTCTCCACGCCTAGTATAAATCGTAACGCCTGTAGTGAAGTTGAATAGTTAACATTATATAAGTAGCAATAAGTATTTTCATGATGGTAAAAGTTCAATAAAAAGATGTTATGTTATATAAACACAATATCCGTTGTTACGGACATTCGGTAATTTACCGTTTTTTTTTTCCAGTTGCTTATACGATAGCTTTCTCAAATTATTTACCTAAGGATGCCGAACATTCGCCGAGATTAAAAAAAATTGTTTCTTACATGACTACCGCCTACACTAATATATTTAGTCCAGCTTTACTCGAATTATTTCATTTCATTTCCTTATCAACTGAAGAAAAATTTCCTCGAGATCTCTCTTCAAATGATTGAACAAAAACGAGTCGCAGAGTGCTAAATCAGGTTTATAGGATGGATTTTGTAACTCTGTAAATCTACAACTTTCGGTAATGGATTGTACCGTATGAGCTTTGTGGACCTAGCAATTGTCGTACATCAGCAAAGTTTTAATTCTCCTTGAATACGAGCGTTTTTCTCTAATGATCTGCTTCAGGTTTTAGATCTGTGTTCTGTAAACCTCCCAATGAAAGTAGACCTTTTTTCTATATATTCCTATATAAGTACAATTCCTTCGCAGTCCCAAAAAACGGACGTCAACTTTCCAGAATATGACTAAGTTTTCGCCTTCTTCGTAGGTGTAGCATTTACTCTGAACGCTCGAATATCGGCTACTAATGCAAATATTCGCAGACAGCAAGAGGTCGTTCAACTTTCAAAATTACATGGGTCTGATGAGGCCATCAATTCCTATATTATTACCAAATATCAACTTTCTATGACAATAGTTTAAAAGAACAGGCTACCGATTTAGACATTCGTTACCGTGCGCAGTTTACTGTTAAAAAAAAATTAAGCGTACGTCATTATCTTTTTACAAACTGGAACAAACCAAAATGTGAGGGCTTTTGTGCAAATAGAGAATTTGTGTTTGTTGTAACCCCAATATTAAACGCTTATGGTTACATCCAGAAAAACTGACTGTTTGGTGTGCTTTATGGGCTGGTGGAATCATTGGTCCGTACTTCTTTAAAAACGATACTGGTCAGAACGTTACAGTCAATGGTGACCGCTATAGAGCCATGATTACTGACTTTTTCGGTCATCAATTGAACAACCATGATGTGCAGGAGCTGTGGTTTCAACAAGACGGCGCAACATTCACACAGCTCGTGCCACAATTGATTTATTGAAGGAAAACGTTTGGTAACCGCATAGTTTCACGTTTCGGACCCGTCAATTGGCCTCCAAGATCGTGCGATTTAAACGCCGCTAGACTATTTTCTGTGGGGATATGTGAAGTCGCTAGTCTACGCCGATAAGCCCGAAACGATTGACCACTTGGAGGACAACATTCGCCGCGTTATTGCTCACGTAAATTTCATGTCAATTTAAAATCATCTTTGTTTTATTCCATTTCAAAGTTCTATACCTCTATAAAAAAACACCCTTTATATATAAATATATATAAATATATATATACATATATATATATATATATATATAATATATATTCTACTCGTGTTTTCACAAGCTTTCATTTAACACCACGTTCGATTTAAAAAAAAGAACAGGCTATGTCCGATTTAGAAGTTCATTCGTTATTTGACCAGAAACAAAAAAAAATTAATCAATAGCGAGAAATGAGACGTCGCATTGTCATTATCATTTGGTAAAAAAAATTTTTACTAAAACTGGAATTGGCCCCAAACCAAAACACCCCATTATTAAAAAACGTGTACCTTTAATGCGTACGTCATTATCTTTTTACAAACGAACAAACCAAAACAACATATCGAGGTGCGACAAATTGTTAGGGATTGAGGAGAACAAAGCTAAATATGCTTACTGGCTGCAAACAATAGCATCACTTTTTCCGCTTTATAACTGAACTCCCGGAACTCTACTGGTTTGTTAGAAATTAACAAATACTTTACAGTTTGTATAAAACCGTAAGAGTTCTCCAGTTTAAAGTAGTAATAACTCAAAATAACTTTGTCACTCTTGCCCCTCTTACATGACAAATTAATAGTTTCTCTTGTTTAACAGAAATTTCTTTAAAAGTTCATCGTAAAACAACTGAAAATGGTCAAAAGGCCATATTTCAGCAGTCTACCCACTGTTCTCTCATTCGTCCATCCATCCCAAGACGCGTTTCGCCATAACACGGCTCATCAGTCGGGCTAGGATCGACAACCAAGAGTACTTGCGGAACACAATGGTAAGACAGAACGAATTTTACCAAATACGTATACCTAGTACTCCATCGGAGGCCGATACAACAGTCACAAGCCGACAGAGATTTTTCCGGGCGTCCAGGTGGCGTAACTTCTTAAAATGAATAAACAAGGTCAAAAAAGACTTAAGAAAAAAGCATACGAAAATGTGAATATGCTACCCCATTCTTCCACAGGGTGTTCAGAAATTAAGGGTAACAATAGTGGTCTTTACTTCTCACCAATCTGGGAATAAATCATCCATGAGGCCCCATTTCCCCCGCCTTTGTCTACTAGATAGTTTTTCAATTGGCACAGGAGAAATCCAAAAGAATTATACCTATAAACTTTGTAACCTGTGGAAGTTTCCTGCCAAAAAAAAAACATTTTATATAATTTTAACCTAATATTTAACTTCTATTGACCTAATCATAAATCAAAACCAATTTTCTGGTCTTGTACTACACAGCATCAGCACTTTGGTTGACTTACCGATGCAGTTGTTAATTTAAGCCTCTATTTCCCAAATTAGTTAGTTAGTTAGTAGTAGTGGTACAGTTAGACTTTTTTAATGAATAAGGCAGTAAAATATTTTGTAATTTGCATTATCGTCTAATGGATACAAATCAAAATTTTTAGAATTTTAAGTTTCACAAGTTTCTTAAACACTGGCCCTGTTATTCTCTTGTAACAAAGATGCAATTGGCAAACTAAGTCAGAGTACCAGTCCGTTGTACCCTGCAAGTCGATATGTTTTATCATATCTACACTAAAGGGTTGAAAATATCTTTTCTTTTGCTCTATATCATAGGTTGTGTTGTCGACAGTGAATAAGTCCAGTCTAAGAACCATCATTTTACTGTTTCATTCAATTGTCATTTTTTACAATATATGTTAAAAACCACATAAATAACACAATGATACAAATGAAAGGAAATAATATAAAAGTTAAAACACAACCACTAAAAAAGAATATGAATATGAATATAAATATATATATATATATATATATATATATATATATATATATATATATATATATATATATATATATATATATATATATATATATAAACTCCTGGACAAAATTAACGCAACAATCTGAAAATTAATTTATCTTTTTCTTATGTCAGTTTTAAAGTTTATCGAGTATTTGAATAGTAGGCTATGCATATTTTGTTTCGTTGTTCATGACGGAAATCGAAACAATTCATTTAGATTTACAGTTTTAAAGAATTTTTTAGAAGATAAACAATTTTCTGTAATAATGCGATAGATTTTCTTTAAAAGTAAGCTTATAAATTGTTCCCTTTTTCAAAGTAATACGTTTTTGTGGTAGACTGTTTTACTTTTGACCCCGAAGAATTAGAAAAATGAATCGAAAAAGGAATTTAACTGAACACGAGGTAGTGCGAGCCTCAGTTTTATTGGACGAGGGATATTGTCAGAGTTATGTTGCCAATTTGTTAGGCAAACATCGTTCCACAATAAGTCGTATGGTAAGACGCTTGAATGAAGTAGGAACTTATTCTAGAAGGCTAGGGCATGGGCGAAAACGATGCACTAGCGACCTAGATGAACGTTTTATAAGACAATATACTTTAAGAAACAGGACTGTCACTAGTTCTATAATAAGAAACGAACTCGAAGCTGTTCGCAATGTCACAATTTCTTCTAAAACAGAAGACGGTTAAATGAAGCTGGATTAAACAGTAGGAAACCAGCCACTGCGCCCTTGCTTACTAGAGAAAACAGAGTTGCCAGGTTACGTTTTGCTCGAAATCACGAAAACTGGTCTGTGGATGATTGGAAACAAGTTTTCTTCACAGATGAAACTAGGGTTAGTCTAAAACATCCAGATGGTCGTGAGCGAGTATGGCGAAGACCAGGAGAGAGGTTTGCTCCTTGCAATATCTCTGCAAGGATTCCATTCGGCGGTGGCTCTGTTACGTTCTGGGGTGGCATCTGCTTTGATGCTCACACAGAGTTAGTTCCTGTCCGTACGAGACCCATGAATGCTGACTACTATCTTGAGAATATTGTAATAGAACATGTGATGCCTTTCGGTCATTTTGTGAGGCCCAATTTCCTGTTTATGCAAGACAATGTTCGACCTCACGTGGCTGGGGAGGTACTCGATTATTTTTATCAAGTTGATATACCGATTATGCAATGACCACCAAAAAGCCCGGATCTGAATCCGATAGAACATGTATGGGATCACCTTAAGAAAAATGTGAAACGTCATATACCGGCACCTAGAAACCTGAGGGAACTTGAAAATGCAGTTATCACAGAATGAGAGCAAATTCCTCAAGATTTTATCAAAAATTTAATTAGAAGCATGCCTAAGCGCATAAACGCTGTCATCCGAAGTAGAGGAGGCAACACACGCTACTAGTGTCCAGTTACACCGTTAATTTTGCTACTAGTGTTCCAGTTTATTTTTTCATTATTACATAATTTGAACGATTTTGTTATTAGGTCTTAAGAATCATTTTAATTCGAATCTTATTGAGAAATTTGGCAGCTAATTCACTTTTAAAGTATCCGAATAAGTTTTTTCTAACTTTTAGTGTAACCAATGTTCATAAAAAATTATTAAAATTAATTCATTATAGAGATTTGTATGATTTAATATATTGTTGCGTTAATTTTGTCGAGGAGTGTATATATATATATATATATATATATATATATATATATATATATATATATATATATATATATATATAAATATATATATATATATATATATATATATATATATATATATATATATATATATATATATATACATATATATGTATATATATATATTCAATGTTTTTTATTTTCCCTTGGTTGTTTCCAATCTTCTATATCTTCCTGTGCGTTTATTACTTTTGGTGTTACTAAACCTGCATTATTTCTTTGCACTTATGATTTTTGTTCTCTTAATATAAAAATCAACAAATGAACGAATCAGTGAAATTCTGGCTCGAAGGTTAGGCTTATTAATTGATATAAATGTACCTTCACAACAGATCGTGGCAGACTAGTGCTGTGACTCAATTGGCAAACTGCAGGGGTATAAATACTGAAAGCCAAGGTTCGAGCGCCACCGACACCGAGATACTTTTTTGAATATCTTGTGTCTGTCTTGATGTTCGCATAGCTTTCTTTGAGAAATGTTCACGCCATCTACCAACATTTCTAATTATCTATAATTATATTATATTCTTTTAAAATTTCATTCAAGAGAGAATCAAATTCGTCTAGATTGTTGTGTGCCTTTTTTCTGGACATCGTTTCGACCTCATTATAAACGAACTTTACATACTGTGACGGTGCCAGGAACGTTTTGGTTTTCATCTTGTTATTACCATTTATAATCTGCAATAAATTGTAAATTGTTAGTCAAAAAAAAAAAAAACGATGCTTTTTAGCATCATGTTTAAATGATTATAATTCCGAAACGGCATAACTGATACTTACGTATTTTTTTTTTAGAATTTAAAAGATTTTTCTTTTCATTTTTATGGAGTGCCAGAATTAATCAATATGCTTAAAGTAAAAAGTGTTCAAAAATTCTGATAAAATATTTTTCTTGTAAAATTACCTGTTTAGGAGGACTATAGGTTTCTTCTAATGATGTTATATCAATTAAATTAATTAAGTCTTCTAATATTTTCTCCCCTTGCACCGAGTCTGAACTATTAACGTTGGTCTAAAAAGTGAATATTGATTATTTATTATGTGAATTAATTTGTTCTACAAAGCGTCAGGTGGTATTCGACATATTCTGAAAACTCTGTCTAAATTCAGTAGGCCATTCTAATTTTGTTGACGTTATTATGTGATCTATTATGTACCCTATCCTTTGAGTAAAAAAAAAAAACAGTTTTTCTACAAGAAATAATTTATTATTTAGAATTTAGTACGACCTCTTCCCACTCATGCCTTCGGTTGGTGATAAAAGCGTTAAAAGAATTTGAAAAATTCCAGCTTAGAAATTGTATTTAAATTCGTTTAGGTCATTTCAACCTTTGAAACTTGGTAACAGGAAAGAGACGTCCAGAACCAGATCCGACGAATATGACACAGCAACCCATGTTATAGTCGATAACTGAGAAACAGCAATGGGGAAACACAATGTCATGCATTAGAAATCACTAATTTTTGCGCCATGTAAATAAGTTATCTCATTCCACGCTAATTATCTCCCAGTTTTTTGTTTTGGACAAAAAATCTTGTTTAACCACCCACCGTATTCCCGTTTTTTACCAGATCGGACTGCAGTCGCATGAAGAGGTTTATCCCTCAGATCGTTCGCCGATGGCTCTTAACAATTTTTAGAACGCCTATACCACTCGAACATCTTTTTGAGATGTAGGCATCATTGTAGCTCGCTGTTTGTATAACAGAATGTAGATAGAATAGATAGAAAATGAATTAGAAAATAGAATATATATACATATATATATATATATATATATATATATATATATATATATATATATATATATACGAGGCTGGTTTGAAAAGTCCGTGCAAAGTCCGAGAGATGGCACCACCGGCGCGTATCGAGGTCATGTTTAGTTAGTAGCATCTCTTGAATGAACGCACATCAAGTTTCAGCCATATTGGTTTATTTCTTTGTGTTTGGCATTCGTGTGAATCAAGGAAATCGAGTGATTTTCAAGAAATGGACGAAAAAGAATTTCGTGTGGTGATTAAACATTACTTTATGAAAGGCAAAACGCCTCAGGAGACTAAAGAGAAGCTTGATAAACATTATGGTGACTCTGCCCCTTCGAGTAGAACAGTTTATAAGTGGTTTCAAAATTTTCGGACTAGCCATATGGGCACAAGTGACGCTGAACGTTCTGGAAGGCCTGGGGAGGTTACGACTCCAGAAATCATTGATCAAATCCATGATATGGTGATAGATGACAGAAGAGTTAAGGTGCGTGAGATTGCTAGTGCTGTGGGCATCTCGACTGAACGGGTACATAATATTTTGCATAAACATTTGGACATGAGAAAGCTATCCGCAAGATGGGTGCCGCGATTGCTCACGCTTGACCAAAAACGGAATCGTGTGAAGTGTTGCAAGGATGGTTTGCAGCTGTTCCAGAAGAATCCGGAGGACTTTAAGCGTCGTTTCGTCACTGTGGATGAAACATGGATACATTACTATACTCCTGAGACCAAACAACAATCTAAACAATCGGTTACCAAGGGGGAATCGGCACCAAAAAAGGCGAAAACCGTTCCTTCGGCCGGAAAGGTTATGGCGACTGTCTTTTGGGATTCGCAAGGGATAATCCTCATGGACTATCTGGAAAAGGGTAAAACTATTACAGGTGAATATTATTCATCGTTATTGGACCGTTTGAAAACCGAGCTGCAAGAAAAACGCCCGCGATTGGCCCACAAGAAAGTCCTTTTCCATCACGACAACGCACCAGCACACACCTCAGCAGTTGTGGTCGCAAAATTAATGGAAATAGGATTCCAACTCGTTTCACATCCCCCCTATTCTCCAGACTTGGCTCCCTCGGACTACTATTTGTTCCCCAATTTGAAGAAATGGCTGGCGGGACAAAGATTTTATTCAAACGAGGAGGTGATTGCAGACACTAATGGATATTTTGCAGACTTGGACAAATCCTATTATTTGGAAGGGATCAACAAACTAGAACATCGTTGGACGAAGTGTATAAGCCTAAAAGGAGACTATGTCGAAAAATAAAAAAGGTTTACCCCAAACATATAAGTAGTTTTTATTTTTGCACGGACTTTTTAAACCAGCCTCGTATATATATACATATATATATATATATATATATATATATATATATATATATATATATATATATATATATACATATATATATATATACATATATATATATATATATATATATATATATATATATATATATACATATATATACATATATATATATATATATATATATATATATATATATATATATATATATATATATATATATATATATATGTATATATATTCT
This sequence comes from Pachyrhynchus sulphureomaculatus, assembly GCA_019049505.1. Classification (NCBI taxonomy): domain Eukaryota; kingdom Metazoa; phylum Arthropoda; class Insecta; order Coleoptera; family Curculionidae; genus Pachyrhynchus; species Pachyrhynchus sulphureomaculatus. The sequence continues at coordinate 3,174,564 of CM032455.1, read as the reverse complement.
ATTTTCTAATTCATTTTCTATCTATTCTATCTACATTCTGTTATACAAACAGCGAGCTACAATGATGCCTAAATCGCAAAAAGGTGTTCGAGTGGTATAGGCGTTCTAAAAATTGTTAAGAGCCATCGGCGAACGATCTGAGGGATAAACCTCTTCATGCGACTGCAGTCCGATCTGGTAAAACACGGGAATACGGTGGGTGGTTAAACACGATTCTTTGTCCAAAAAAAAAAACTGGGAGATAATTAGCGTGGAAAGAGTTGAGTCAATCATCGCTCCTGATGAAGCTAACATGGTTAGCGAAACGCGCATCGAGTGCAAAAATAAAGTGTTTGGTGTAGTGGTGATATATACTGAGTAATATAGATAGATATATAGATAGGGTGTTATGAAGATTTTTGAAAAGTTAAAAAAGGGACAAAACTGCATTTTACTAAATTATTTACAAAATTAACCCGCCCATGAAACAAGGCCATTTACAAAGAAGCAAATAAAATTTTACTGAAAAAAAAAGAAATAATTCCTTGGTAAGGGGCGAGAACTGAAAGAGGAGCGTAGGGCAGATCAAACCTCTACCGATATATTTAACTTTGATAAAAGTGGATTTTCCACCGTTCAGAAAAAAATTCGATTAGTAGAAAGAGGCTTTGTGTTGTGCCAGTGTCGTTAGACAGTTTGTGCTGCCAGTGCTTATATTCAAAAAAATGAGAGAATCTTGAATTGGGGAATGGCGCACACACACCTTCCGAGACTGTCGTCCTAATTCTAGACACTGGCTATATTAACTTATTTGTAAAATTGATGAAACATTTTATAAGAATCGTCAAGCCAACCCCTGAAAATAAAGTGTTACTTCTGCTTGATGGAAATACAACGTAGTCAAAGATGCTGGAAGCGTTGAACATAGCAAAGGCTAATGGAATATAATAATATTACAACGGCTAGGCCTTTCTACTGACCAGCTTCAGTACCAAACCTATGAGCTATTATTATACTCAAGCAACAGAAAAATGATTGAGGATAAATCCAGGTCGTCAAGTAACGCAATATCAAGTCACAAGTTTATCTGCTTACAAAAGAGCTGCTATATATTAACCCGTGGACAAAAATGTCTTTTCCGAACATTTGTTTAAAGCAGCTGAAAATATAAATGTTCTCTCTTTCAGACAAATCCAGGTAATGAAAGCACATCGATCTCACAAGACTATTATTATCATTAATGAAACAGATTACTACATTTAAATAGTGAATCGCCTACTTCGGGATATAATGCTAAAGCTTTAAAAAAATTGTAAAATCATTAGGCCCAACACTACAAAAAAACTGTAGAAATAACATCGAGTTCTTACAATTTCAATAAATAAAAGTAGGAATCAAAAAAAAGAAAGTCACTACTAATAACAAAAATAATACGATATATTTCAACCTCGCCAGAAACTTGACAGTATAAAACCAGTCAGCAGGCCTCCAAAAAAATTCCTTGATGCCACAACGGGCTGGTGGTTAACAGAGGTTTTCTTGTGTACAACAAAAAAAAAACAACCGAAGAAGGTAAGGATTCTTTTGACCTATGACAATTTTTTTATAGATATCACGCAAATAAAATTTTAGTGAATTACATTTTGTTAAAACTTTTACTTATAAGAATGAAATATTGAAATATGGGCTTTCTATTAAAAAATTGTCCCAGCAGACTAAATTAAAAAATTACCTTAATTTTAATAACAATAGCCAAAGTATCTTTATAAAAAAACACAAATAATAAGAGTGATTAAAGAATAAACATCCGAAACTGACTGAAAGATTATCGGGTACATAAGGATCGGTATACCAACTATGCAGAACACCAGTAAGCTGCAAGGCCTTACAGTAGATGAATGTACTATAAAGCACACTGTATCCACTGAACTCAAAAACCGTAAACCAACCTTGTATATTTTACTGTGTATTAATAAAGCTTTTTGAATTTGATATTCTGGTTAACGTTCTAAGATATTGTGCAGTTGTATGGTACGCCAATGGCGACCTGAAAAAAATATTTATGACGTCATTTCTTTATTACAGAGATCCGCTATTTAAGGTGAATTTTCAGCAATCGGTCTTGCTAAAAGGCTGCGCCAGTTTCAACATATGTAGTAAATTTCATAACACCGCGTATGTGATATATATATATATATATATATATATATATATATATATATATATATATATATATATATATATATATATATATATATATATATATATATATATATATATATATATCAGAGGTGTCAAACTCAATTTTGCAGAGGGCCATATATTAAATTTAGAATGTGTAGGCGGGCCAGATTCATAATATAAAAAAAATGTACTGAATTATATAACATTTTATTTGATTATATAGTATATAATATACGGTTGTTATAAAAATTATGATTCTTCATTGCGATCGGGCCTTATTGATAGGTCCCAGGGGCCGGATGCGATATATATATATATATATATATATATATATATATATATATATATATATATATATATATATATATATATATACACACATATAAAATATTCAAAAACAATACGTTTCTTAAGAATCATGATCTTTGAAATAACACAACACTTACTATATTTTCTAGTTCTGTAGTTTCCAATCCCACCTCCAAGAATTCACAGATGTCTGCCACTGATTCATACATATGCCCCTCGTTCAGCTCAATGGGTGAATTTATACTCAGAGTCGTATTTTGGTCTGATATAGGGTTATGCACAGGTGAAACTGAACTGGGCGGAGTCTGTAAAAATACCGTTGAACTAGGAGAGGCCTGCGTAGATATGTTTTGTTTACTGTTTGAATTTAGTGATTTTTCTGAATCAGGAGGTGATATTAAATCCATATCTAATGAAGGGCTGATAGATGGCGCAAGGGAACTGACAGGATCAAAATATGAGTCGGGACCCTGAAAAAAATACATATATCTACAAAATTGTGTAATTTTTTTTTATTATTTTTTGTTACTCGGAACGTCTACATATTAATAAGGTTGATATATGTGGAAAAGAAACATCTAAGGATTATAAAGTCGCTCGTCTGGCCATGCACTTCCTGCTTTTAATAGCGTCTTAAAAGTATTTGATGAAACTTTCGTATAAAAAGTTTTAAAATGATAGATTTAGAAACCTTAAAAAAAGTTATTGGAAGCCCTACAAAAATCTTATTACGACCTTTATTTGTCTGTAAGTAACCCTGTGAAAATATATTTCAAAATTCAAATTAAATCATATTACTAAAGTTTTCTTTTGTAAGCAGAACATAAAGCAAAAATTATCCACATCATTCGTTGCTATTATAAAATTATATATAGGAAGATATTTTTATTGTTGTATGGGCATTTTGTGGCTAAGCTGTGGAAAATAAGCGGCAACTAATCGCGTCGAGCTATATTAATGTTCGAAGGCCTCTAAAAAAACGTTTCGCAATTTAAGTTCAACAATATACGCACAGAAAAAGATCCATTGCTATGTGACAACAAAAGCATTTTGAAATTTTATCTAGAATTACATCCTAGTGGTTATATTAATCTTAGAGAAAAAGAAACATACAAGAAAAGATGGAAGTACAGTATAGTGTAGACTGATAAATCCCGTTATCCAATTTTAATGACTTTATGACTAAAACTGAAGCGATTCAAAACTCTATAGTGTAATGGAATGAATAAAGTTCGTCCTTTCTCTCTCTCTCGCTCGCGCTCTCTCTCCCGCTCCCTCTCCCTCCTCTCTCACCCCCCCTCTCTCTCGCTTTCTCTCTCTCCCTCTCCCCCCTCCCTCTCTCTTTATTGCACAAAGGTTTCAATCTATCCACCGTCCCTTTCTAAACAGGTTATTGTTCTTCAAGAAAAATCTTTTATTACATCTCTATATAGCTTCACATGTTTCCCTAATGACTCAATATGACCAACATCTTGAAATGGCCTTTTAAGATAAACCTTTTCTTTTAAGTAGTCCCATAAAAAAAAGTCTAGAGGGCTGATGTTGTTTGGAGACCTTGGGGGCCAAGTAAACTGCACATACTTCCTTATTACTCTACCGTTAAAAATGTGGAGGAGATAATCTGGAACAATTTTCGTACTGTGACATGATGCACCATCATGTTGGTACCATATACGTTGTCTTTCAATTATTGGTAGGCAATTAAAAAACTCAGGGAAATAATTATTTAAAAATTCTAGGTAACGTTCGTTCAGCATCCATATTATTTCGAAAAAAGAATGGTCCAACTATTCTATCTTTAAAAATTTCACACCATACATTGGTTTTAAACGAGAATTGATTTCGAGTTTGGATATTGAAGTTAAGATTAACATTTGTATTTGTCTTGCTATAAACCAACTCTCCTTGAAACTAAGCACAAAATTCAAATCTTCGTTCAAAATCTCCTGCTTTTAAAGTATGGGTAAATTGGGGTTGGTATGGTTTAAATTTTATTGATCTTAAAATAAAACTAGTTTTACTCACATTCAATAAAGCTCATGTTTTCCGAAATGAATTTTTTGGCTTTTGTACTACCGACAGCATTACTTGATTTTGATTATTGTCATTTGAAACCCATACCCGATGTTTCTTTTTAAATTTATTACAGTTTTATCAGGGTGTCTGTTATTAAAGATTTCTGCTGCTTCTCTAAAAGTTTTATAATTATCTCCAACTATGAGAACAATTTCAATTTTATCTTCAACACTCAATTTTACTGGCATTCCTAATTATTGCAAATACAGACTGACGTTAGCTTTGAAGTTTGTTGAGAGTTAGGTATTTTCAAAGATATGTTTATCTATTTTCAGCCTAAAATTTGTAGTGATTTCGTTTTCTTTTCTTCAATAAATAATCCGGCAATTAGTGACGTGTTTATTGGAGTTTTTTTTGAATTTCTTAACTAGGAAGGCCACAAATTTAAACGTGACCATAATTTTTTAGTTCCTATTAACATTTTCAATCAATATTTTGCTCTGTATTTAAATTAAATTCCAACACACTTTACTCTTCATTATAAATTATTATTTTTTATTTTCCTTGTATATCATCAAATATATTAAACTTTTGATTCTCGATTAGGGATTTCCATGTGATGCAGAACTTTTTTATCAAAAATAATTTTTTTTGTAATATGTAAGATAAATTTTCTCTCCGTTTGTATAAAACTTTTTGGGACACACTGTATAAACTAACACGTATGTGAATTCAGGTTAGTTCAAGTTAGTTATTCACAAAAGTTATTAACAATACTTACCAGGTTATTTTGGTCGTCTCCAAAGTAATCTGAACCGAAAGTGGTCAATGAAAAAGGACTTGCAGACATTATGGTATTGTACATGTGTTCATCTTGACTGTTACTCGCTAGTTCAGAAGAGATTAATGATTCACTTTCGTCCATATTTTCGCAGTTTTCAGAAAGCTAAAAAAATACAAATCAGAAGTTGATCGCGATAATATTCAGCACGACGATTATATGATATAGATGTGTTATGTCAAAGAATTGCAAAAAATTACAAAACGCTCTTAGTAGAGTTTATAATTGGAATGTGGTCAATAAACTGATGATCAGCGCTAGTAAGTACTCAGTGATACTGTTTACTAAAAAATTGTCTCCTTTCCTGTATGATTCTGCGTCATCTTAAGGGTGCCCCAGATTGCTCCAGTTATGTGGTGGTTCTCCAGCCGGAGTGGCTGGCATACTCACTAAACCTCCTTGCGAGCTGGGTCTGCAACCTTTTACTCCTCTTACAATGTGACGATTATTCTTTTTACAGGGGTATGAGTTTTAAAAACTTGTGTGTACGTTTCTAATGTGTAGATCTATGCTACCTTAACCAAGCCATTGTGTTACAATAGTGTTAATGGTGTATTGATTTTTACATGTTTTGCTTATTTTCTGGAGAGTAGTAGCTCAACTACACTACGACCTTATCCTTATATAAAGAGTATCTCGAAATAACCAGACATTTTAATTTATTAATAAAACGTATTATTTATTTGAAAAGTACTAATGTTTATATTTTAATATAAGGTACAAACATGGAGGTTATGGGTGGAACACAATATCCGATAAATGGCCACCTCGACGCTGTTTGCAAACGTTCGCTCTTTTGACGAAATTTTCAATAACATTTTGGCATAATTGCGGACTAATTTCATTAATGGTGGATCATTGGCATACACTCTTCCTTTCAGAAAACCCCAAAGAAAGAAATCCAATGGCTTTCAATCGCACGATCTTGGTGGCTAATTCACATCGCCGCACGAGATAACACGACCATGAAACTTTGTCTGCAATAACTGCATTGTTTCGCCCGCAGTGTAGCAGGTTGCGCCATCTTATTGAAAGAATATGTCTTCCAAGTCTATGCCATTCAATTCATTTCATAAAAACTTGATTATTATGTCACGATAACGAACACCATTGACGATAACCGCAATTCCAGCAGCATTCTCGAATAAGTACGGCCCAATCACCCTGCCAACCCAAAATCCGCACAAAAGAGTGACTCGTGGTTGTTGCATGGGAAGCTGTTGGGTCACTTGTGGATTTTCGGTCCCCAAATTCGACAGTTTTGTTTATTTCCGTAGCCACTAAGTTAAAAATGCGCCTCATCGCTGAAGATGATTTTCTTCGAAAAATCACCATCGATTTGTTGATGTTCCAATATCCAACTGGCGAACGTACGGCGCTAAGCATGGTCTGCTGGCTGCAGTTCTTGTGTCAATTGGATTTTGTAAGCATACAAATTTAAATCTTTCGTCAACACTTGCACTCAGTCTGGCTATGTTCATTCGACCGGCCGGTACGAGGACGGCCACTGCTTTTCGCGGTCAGAATTTAATCACTAACCTCAAATTTTTTGATTGATAGTTTTCAATTTTACTCAAAATGCCGTTCAATCATTATTCCATCACATTAAAATACTATACAAACATTGGCCCTTATCTTTTCGAGGTCGCTGAATACAATCCTGATACAAAACAAATATTTTAGTAGTTGACAGCTGTCAAATAGGCCACAGTGTTGCGAGATGGTACGTTATGATGACCAAAAGACGTGCAGACTTTTCGAACCGTCTCTACAAAATTTTCACCACTTTTGTAGTGAATTTTCACAACTTCTATGCGTTGCTCGATCGTGTAATTCTCCATAACTAAACCTCAATACTTCCTGATGCCAGCTGTCAAAGCTTAGTATTCTATGTTCGTCAAAAAAAAATATCACGCAATTTAAAATGTCAGGCCTTCCGCCAAGTCCGTCTTGGTAGTCGAGTTTTAGTCACTGTTAGCCTGTTAGTCTATTTGTAGTATGTCTGAGGGTCGTAAGTAGCGATTATCGACGATTGCGTTGTGTCTGAAAGCGTTAGCTATCTCAGAATTAGGGTGAGCTGTCGCTCTCTCAAGAAAGTGAAGCTGGGTATTTCGGGTGAATTCTTTTATTGTGGGCATTTGAAACTCTCTGTGCAAGTAATTGTTACGGACAAACCAGGGAGCTCCTGCTATGAGACGTAGGGTTTTGTTTTAAACCGTCCGGATTTTGGCTCGAGCTTTCAAGACATCTGGCACCATGTCTGGGAGCCGTAGGTAAGCCCTGCTCTGATAATTGTCTTGTAAATTAGGAATTTTTTATGAGTTGAGAGTCGATAATTTACCCCTATGGTTCAGAAGTAGGTATAGCTTCCCTAGGAGCCGATTTACCTTACGCACGGCCACTGTTCCTTGGTCTTTCCATACGAACCGTTTGATCGACGTTAGTGAAAGTAGAAAATACACGGGACATGGGGGATTCTATTTGACTCTAAGCTAAATTTTAGTGCTTATGTAGACAAAATAACAGCGCAAGTAACACAAATGTTGCAATTTATCGTAAGAAACTGTAAGTCGTTTAAAAATATAGCTGTACTTAAAACCTTGTTGTACGTACTTGGTGAGAAGCAAGTTGGAATATCTCACCAATTAATAGTAAATATATATCATCATTGGAGCAAGTGCTGCTTAGAACATTTTCCAAATATCTTTTTTTTAAAGAAGATGGAGTATACCCACAGACAGGGACAGAATATACAATATTATTACGGCGGTTTAATTTTGATACCCTTCAGAAACACAGGGAATGTCATTCAATAATATTTTTGTTTAAAATCATTAATAGTAGTGTTATTTGTCCATCTTTGTTGGAAGAATTCAGGTTTGTTATACCCAGAGATCCTGATAGATCTACCTGTCGAAAGCTACTATGAATGTTATGTTAAGATTACCAATGCACAAAATATGATTAGGCATGCCTTCTAGACAATTCGTTCATGACCTCGCGGATGCGTTGTAGTTTTATGAACTTATACTGTGTTGTTTCGAGCCGCAGTGTCATATTCACATCTTTGTTGTGCTGTTTTTTATTTACATTTTATATAGACTTACCGCTTTATATGGTCCTATTAATTACTTTGTGCTGGGCTCACTTACAAATAAATACATAAATAAATAAATAAAAGATATAATTTATGTAAGGATAGAATTTTCTGATTTTTCGTCAAGTTTATTATAAATATTAAATTAAATTACTTCCCATAAAAATAATAAAATTGACAAATAGAATGCAGTACGTACGAGGGCTACCTTTTAAGTTTTTACAAAAGCAATAAAAGTAATTTTTAGTACAAATCGTTTTAGTGTTTCTCAATACATTCGCCTTTAAGATTTATATACTTTCGCATGCGTTCGAACCAATTCTCGAAACATTTTTTCCACTCTGAAGTTGGTACCCCCCCAAAAACATGGTTTTGAAAGGATTCAACAGCTTCTTGAGGTGATGAAAATCGCTGTTCACGCATTTTTTTGACATTCGGGACCAAAAGGAAGTCGTTAGGCCATAAATCGGGTGAATACGGGCAATGATACATTAATCTGATGTTTTTCTCCGTCAAATAATCAATTGTTTCGACATGCTGTGTAAGAGCTGACATTATCATGATGAAAAATGATGCGACGTTTTCGGTTGTTTTTCCTAATTTCATCGATGACTTCTAGTAAACAAACTGTTGTGTACCGTTCATCATTAACTGCTCTAAAGCAAGGGTTGTAACATGTTTAGTATAACCAAAGAAACAAGCGATCATTTTCTTGAAAGTGTTTAGCGAACGAACCACATTTGTTGAATTTGGTTCAACTTGGAACATCCAAATAGTTGATGGTTGCTTCATTTCTGGCTCATACAAATATATCCAAGATTCGTCTCCTGTTACGATATTGTATACGGATTTTGCAAGTCCTCGGTCGAATTTTTTGAGCATTTCCTTAAACCAATTACCTGTATTATTTGACGTGTGAAAGCTGGCATTGTCATGATGAAGAATGATGCAACGTTTTCGGTTGTTTTTCCTGATTTCACCAATGATTTCTGGCAAGCAACTTCTTGTATACAATTCAACATTACCTGCTCTTTGATCCTCTAAAGCAATAGTTGCAACATGTCCAGTGTAACTAAAAAACAAACGATGATTTCCTTGGAAGTGAGAACAAACCACTTTTATTGGATTCGGTTCATCTTGAAACACCCAAACAGTTGATTGTTGCTTAGTTTCCGGCTCGTGTGCTCATATCCAAGTTTCGTCTCCTGTTACGTTGTTTTTTGAACATTTCCTTTACACCAATTGACACGAGCCTGTTTTTGAATTTCGATCAAATTATGCGGAATCTATCGGGAACAGATCTTTTTCATAGTTAAATGTTCATGCAAAATCGAATGTACTGCAGTCTTCGATATCCCTAAAGATCAGATCTCACAGTAAGTCACATGCCGATCTTCTTCAGCCATGTTGCGCACAGCATCGATGTTTTTTGGAATAACGACCGATTTTGGTCGACCTTCATGAAATTCATCGCTGACTGAAGCTCGACCATGACGAAATTCTGCAAACCAATTGTAAACAGTCTTATCTGAGGGTAACTCATTATTAAAAGTTGAACGAAGCGATTCGGGGCACTGTTAGGCCTTTACTAAAATTGTAAAAAATCATCCAACGAAAACTTTTACGTGAAATTTTCGTTTGTTCACAAAACTGTTTTTTTTAAACGCCCACTGTAAACAAACTACTCGACCAATTTCTGAGTTGCCACTGTTTTAACAATAACAAATGATAATGTCACATCTCAATAGTGCCATCTAGTGATCGTTTATAAAAGGCGACCCTCGTATTATTTAAGCATTATTTTAATCACTCTTCATGTGATTGCAAAATACAATAACTTACCTTATACTTTCTGAACATTTTAAGTATGTTAAGAGTAAAATTCACGGCCTTTTTCGACACTTCCACATCACAATTATCTAGAACTGCACATTTCATCACATACAGACAACCGATTTGGCTTAGTTGATTCAATACTTTAATGATTCTCTTATTTACTTCTTTGTCGGTTAATGCGATAATTTTTTTTAAGTTCTTTCGAGAATGTGTGGCTGGGAAAAGACTGATCTATCATACCTAAAAAGTATATTATAGAATATTTACTTATTTCTTTCGTTTTAGCCAAAAGGGTGTGTTAAAGCAGTGCGCCGTAATGCTAGGGTCTATTCTACGTCCAAAAAGAAGACGAAAATTTCATATATGTATAACAGGCCTGGAGTCCTCAGAGGCCCAAATTGGAAACAGGTTTTTGCATAAATTTGATGTGCTTTATAAAATCGATATGCTGTCAAATATTTTTTATCGGGGTTGTCACGAGACAGCGTGTTTAGCCTATTTCTATTTTGTGGTTACCTTATTCTTCAGAAAAAAATTTAAAATTTTAGGAGCTTTTAAAGAAAAAAAATAACCGTCAAGTCCAAGTTGAACTTGCCTAATTAGTGTTCCGTACGTTGATTGCTTTTAAAATAAAAAATTTTGTTACAGAGGTATAAAATGATCAGTGACTTCACAAAACACACCCCAAATGAGTTTTTAAACAAAGTTTGTTTCCAATCTTTACTGAAATCTGATGACCTTGAAATTTTTGTTTTTTTTATATACCAGATAAATTATTAAAGGTAATGCACGCGTGATAATTTTCGTTCAATCTACACCCCGTGCAAAATATTCCAGAATTTTTTCAAAATTTTTTGATAACTACTTTTCGAGATAAGGCGGGTGGACAGCGATTTTTCGCGATCTTTTAAAAAATAATACAAAGAAAAGTCCGCGCAAGTATTACATTATATATACAGTTTATACTCGTGTTTTCACAAGCTTTTATTTGACACCACACTCGATTACCTAGTAAAAAAAAATTTTTTTTCACTTCCGATTTCACCCCCCAAAACTAACCCCTTAACTCAAAATTTAACTTTCAAAACTACATGGCTCTGATGAGGCCATCAATTTCTATATTATTATCAAATTTCAACTTTCTATGACAAATAGTTTCGGAGAAAATCGGGTGTGACAGGCGGACAGACACCGAACTGATCTTATAAGTGTTCCGTACGGAACACTAAAAAGGTAGGATTTATCACTTCCGAGTAAAATTAATTAAAAAAGTAAAACAGAAGAAATGCATTTTTAGCCTGACTCCTCGAAACTAGTGTTAAGTATCTAATTTTCCATCATTATTTTAGTCAAAATGAGATAAAAATACGATCCGACAATTATTGTGGAATAGAGCTATAACTCATCATTATCTCCAAATCGAAAAATGTAGTTTTCTAATAATATATCAATTTTTAAATAAATTTTACTCGAAAATGTGTGTCTTAACGACACAAAACGAGAGCACATATTTAGCAAATTTTGCTATCTTGTTCCAAAGAAAAAAAAATGGGCAAATTTTTTCCTCTCCTCGTGACGCCCATGGAAAATTTTTTTTATATAAATTATGGAACATTTATGTAGCATGCCAATATATATTTTTAAACTCTGCAAGTTTTTCTAGGTAGATAACTTGAAAAAACCCTCCATGTAATGAAAGACTAATATTGTCAAATTTCCACTTCTTCTGATACAAAATGATATTTGAGTATTAGTGTTGTTACATTTATATAAATACCCTAAGATAGATAGGTAATAAAATTAATACTATATGCTAATGAACATTGCTGGGAAATCCATTCTGAATATTAATTGTATAAATTGAGTAAAGGGGAGTTACTATGGGCCAGGCAGGTATCTTTTTAGTGTTCCGTACGGAACACTTATAAGATCACTTCGGTGTCTGTCTGTCTGTCACACCCGATTTTCTCCGAAACTATTTGACATAGAAAGGTGAAATTTGGTAATAATATAGGAATTGATGGCCTCATCAGAGCCATGTAGTTTTGAGAATTAAATTTTGACTTAAGGGGTTAGTTTTGGAGGGTGAAGTCAGAAGTGTAAAAAATTTTTTTTACTAGGTCATCGAGTATGGTGTCAAACGAAAGCTTGTGGAAACACGAGTAAAAAATATATATATATAATATTATAATTGCGTGCACTTTTCTTTGTATTTTTTTAAAAATTCGCGAAAAATCGCTGTCCCAGGCCTTATCTCGAAAAGTATTTATCAAAAAATTTCGAAAAAATTCTGGAATATTCTCCACGGGGTGTAGATTGAACGAAAATTATCACGAGTGCATTACCTTTAATAATTTATTTGGTATATAAAAAAAAAATTTCAAGGTCATCAGTTTTCAGTAAAGATTGGAAACAAATTTTGTTGAAAACTCATTTGGGGTGTGTTTTGTGAAGTCACTGATCATTTTATACCACCCTAACAAAAATTTTTATTTTAAAAACAATCAACGTACGGAACACTAATTGTACAAGTTCAACTTGCACTTGATCGGTTTTTTGTTCGTTTAAGATGATGTCTGAATTTTTAATTCTATTTATTTCTAAATTTTCTAATAGGTAATTTTACGCCTTTGTTTTATATGTGTAGAATTTTAAATTTATCGTCAAAAAGATGATTTGATTCTGTTAAATGATTACTGTACGCTGAGTCGGTTTTGTGTTTTAAATAGCATCTTTTATGTTCTAAAATCCGAGTTTCGAATGAGTCTGACCTATGTAACTTTTATGACAAGAACCACAATTTAACTGATACAATCAAGATTTTTTTGATCTATTTTGTTTTCCCTTTGTGTTTTTAATGAATTTTCCTAACGAGTTATTTGTTCCAAAAGCTATGTTGATATTATATTTGTTTAAGTGGTTTTTAATTTTCTCTGACGTGTTACCAAAATAGGTTAAAACATTAAATTTTTTCCCTGTGTTTTCTTTCTTGGGGTATACTAAAGAAATAGCTTTTATTTTTTAATTTTTTGTTTAGAATTGAGTCTATGGTGTCAGAAGAATATCCGTAGTTAACAGCAATTTGTTTTATTAGATTTAATTCTTTATTAAAATCATCTACAGATAAGGGGACACTTACAAGTCTATGCAACATACTGTGGTAAGCTGCCAATTTGTGTTGTAGGGGGTGAGCTGATTTTATGTTTATTGTAGTATCTGTATGTGAGGGTTTGTGAAAAATAGAGAATTTGTGTTTGTTGTAATGTCTGGTTATCGTTAAGTCAAGAAAATTAATTTTAATGTCGACTTCTAGTTCCATAGTGAATTTAATATTTTTATGTATTGAGTTTATATAGTTAAAAACAATGTCAAGTTGACGCTCTGTACCATTAAAACAAGCAAAGATGTCGTCTACATATCGGTACCAATACAAAAATGATTTGCTAAATTTTTATCCATAAATATTTCTGCTAAAAGCGGGCTAAGTGGACTACCCATTATGAGACCCTCAGAACTATTATAAAACGTATTATTAAAGTAAAAAAATTTGACAATATTAGTCTTTCATTACATTCGTTATGAATTTCCATCAAGTAACAGCCACAACAATTAAACAAAAAAGCCCTCCATATTTAAAATATTAAAGAATTAAGGAGATACCCTTTAGGTATAAATCTTATTATCATACCTTGACTAGTTAAAAATATTCTCCAAGTTTGAAACCAAAATTCCAAAGCATTGCATTTCACTTTCCAACATAAATCTCCAATAGCTGCGTGAGTCATCACGTCGTACAACCTTAAAAACATTGTCAAAAACGGAGTAGTTGCTTAAAGTTTACTCGTGTTCAGATTTTAGTACTCAGACTAAGTTGAGGGTTTACGCCACCTTGGCACTCGAAAAAATAGGTATAAAATAAATTTTTTTGACGCAAGTATTGTATAACACGTAGGCTGAAAAGTTTTTGGTCTGACACATAGATGTCGCCATTTTCAAAAAAATTCATATGATTTTTAGGAAGTACTAACCTTCCAACGATATGAGTTAATATTTCATGATATTTCGACGATTAGTTTACAAGTTATAGTGTTTTTTTTTTTTTTTTTACATGTGTTTTATGGCTTGGCTTTAACCAATTTGCCAGCATCTGTCTTTGTTTTTAGACACACAAATTTACACATTCACACAGACAAATCACAAACACCCAGCCCAGACACGGAATCGAACCGCGGACCTCTCGGACAACAGTGGGCAAGTCTAACGCCTTAACCCACTGCGCCAATCAGCCGGGCTGGTAGTGGTTTTAGTGACGCTACTTTTGATATATTCAAAACAGTGGAAAAAACCGAATTTCGTGTGTTGATTAAACACTGTTTTTTGATGGGAAAAAATAGCATTCAACCAAAGCAATGGTTTGATAAGTGTTACGTTAACTCTAACCCTGGAAAATCACGCTGAATTTAAACGCGGTCGTACAGATAAAAATGATGCTGAACGCTCTGAACGCCCAAATGAGGTTGTTATACCAGAAAATATAAATAAATCCACACAATTGTTTTGGATGATCGTGAAGTGAAATGTGAGATAGCTGACACCCTAAAGATATCAAAAAAACGTGCTGGTCATATTTGGCATGAACATTTGAGCATGAGCATGAGCATGGCATATTCGAAATGGGTACCGCGTTTGCTCATAATGGACCAAAAAGACAACGTCTTGATGATTCTGAACGCTGTTTGGATCTGTTTAAACGCCATAAAAAGGATTTTTTTATGCGATATGTGACAATGGATGAAACATGGATCCACCACTACACACTGGAATCAAATCGGCCTTCAGCTGAGTGGACAACAGCCGGTGAAAGCCGCCTGAAGCGACCAAAGACACAACAGTCGACTGGGAAGGTTTTGGTCTCTGTACTTTAGGAAGCGCATGGAATAATTTTCACTGACTATGCTAAGAAGGGAAAAACCAACAATAATAGCGAATATTATATAAAGTTATTGGTGCGTTTGAGGGCAGAAACGGCCACAAATGAACAAGAAAAAAGTACTCTTTCATCAAGACAATGCACCATGTCACAAGTTAATGGTTTCGATGGCAAAATTGCACGAATTGAAGTTCGAATTGCTTCCTCATCCACAGTATTATCTATTCGCAGATCTCAAAAAAGTGCTCGCAGGAAAGAGATTTGGCTCCAATAAAGAAGTTATCGCCGAAACCGAGAATAATTTGAAGGCAAAGACAAATCCTTCTATAAGAAATGTTAGAAAAGCATTGGACTGATCGTATTGCTCTTGAAGGAGACTATGTTGAAGAATAAAGTCGAATTTTGCAAAAAAATGTGTTTTAAGTAGCTAGACCAAAAAATTTTCAGCCTACAAGTTATTAATATAATTTTTATTTTTCACGAATACACAATAGTTATAGAAACAAATTAAAAAAAAAATCAAAAAATGGCGGAGATATGAACCATCTATAGGACCTTCTTTCGAAAATCCTTGCCACCGGTGAAATTCCTTTCTCAGTCAGGAATCGTCCAAAAACTAAACAGATCATTTTTTATTGTTAAGAAAGGTCAGGAAGACAGACAGGAAGTTCTTAAAGTGTATTGAAGAGAGACAATAGAATATTGATGAAATATTAAAGACAATATTTGTTGTTTATGTTTGGAAACGTGCTGCAAAACATGTTTTTTCGTGAAATATTGCAAATTGATAATGCAAAAAATGCCCTAAATGTTTTAAGATGTTGCCGAAGATATTTGATAATTAATTTTTGTTACAGTTTGCTTAATTAATTATTCTGATGGGTTTAGTGCATTTTTTACTATGAAATTTGTAATTGTTAAGAAAAAACAAATCGTTTGTTACTAATTTTGAAGCATAGAAATAATGAAATAATAGACTGCAATAGTAAAATAGGTATCGGTATTTTCAGTTCATCGTCGGAAAGAGGTGGTGGAATTTTTGGATGGGAGATATATTATTGTCGGGGAGCGCTATTTGACATTATTTTTTGCCTAAGCCACATATGGAAAAAATTTTAAAATTTTTTTTGTAGAAATGACTACCGTTCGAAAATAAACTCGGATTTTTCACAAAAATTTTGAGTTTTAAAAATTAATAAAAAGTGAACGGTGCATCTAATCGAAAAGAGCCGAATGTCAACTTCAAGATAATATTATAAAGAATATGTGGTATAAATTTTATCAAAATCGGTTCAGTAGATGCCAAGATATTTTGTTCACGTTTCGAAAAAAACGCAAAAGGAAAAAAAAAAGTATTGTGTTCGCGTAATTAAAGTCTATAATTTTTTTTATATTACTTCCATTTTGGAAAGCTTGAAATATTCTTAAATGTATAAATATTAAAGCTAACCAAAAAAAATCGATCTTTTGAAAATTTCAAGGTGGAGTAACCCCTTTATTAACGTTAAAAAGATGAGCCAGAGGATTTCTGGTAAAATAAATTCCTGAGCAGGAATTTTTGAAAAATTAGCTGATTAAGAAATTGAAAGGGGGAAACCGTTATATACTCTTTAGGTAATGGAGCAATTTTTGTTAAAAAATTGAAGTTCTAACTTAACTATTTCTATAAAACTAGTTTTCTCATAATTTCTCATAACTTTATTCAATAGTTACACAGTTTAAGAATAAATTATTTAAAATAATAGAAATAAGATATTTAAAATGGCATGAAAACTTACTCAAAAAATGGAAAAAATAATATGTTTTACTTGCATTAAAGGAATTGATTAAAGAAATTGTTCAAAAAATAACAGTTCGAAAAAAGGTTCTGGTATAAAATGCCGTCAATTCGAAGGCTACCCTTTAAGTTTTTACAAAAACGACGAAAGTAAAACAATTCTTTGTACAAATTATTTTATTGTTTCTCAAAATATTCGCCTTTAAAATTTATATACTTTTGCACGCGTTCGAAGCAATTCCTGAAGCATTTTTTTCGACTCTGAAGTTGGTACCTCAAAAACATGGATTTGGAAGGATTCAACAGCTTCTTGAGGTGATGTAAATCACCGCCCACACATCTGTTTTTAGTGTTCCGTACGGAACACTTATAAGATCACTTCGGTGTCTGTCTGTCTGTCTGTCTGTCACTCCCGATTTTCTTCGAAACTGTTTGACATAGAAAGGTGAACTTTGGTAATAATATAGGAATTGATGGCCTCATCAGAGCCATGTAGTTTTGAGAATTAAATTTTGACTTAAGGGGTTAGTTTTGGGGGGTGAAGTCGGAAGTGAAAAAAAAATTTTTTTACTAGGTCATCGAGTGTGGTGTCAAATGAAAGCTTGTGAAAACACGAGTAAAAAATATATACATAATATTATACTTGCGCGCACTTTTCTTTGTATTATTTTTAAAAATTCGCGAAAAATCGTTGTCCCGGGCCTTATCTCGAAAAGTACTTATCAAAAAATTTCGAAAAAAATTCTGGAATATTCTCCACGGGGGGTGTAGATTGAATGAAAATTATCACGAGTGCATTATCTTTAATAATTTATATGGTATATATAAAAAAAAACAAAAATTTCAAGGTCATCAGATTTCAGTAAAGATTAGAAACCAACTTTGTTGGAAACACATTTGGGGTGTGTTTTGTGAAGTCACTGATCATTTTATACCACCGTAACATAAATTTTGACTTAAGGGGTTCGTTTTGAGGGGTGAAATCGGAAGTGAAAAAAATTTTTTTTTACTAGGTCATCGAGTGTGGTGTCAAATGAAAGCGTGTGAAAACACGAGTAAAATATATATATATATATATATATATATATATATATATATATATATATATATATATATATATATAATGTACTACTTGCGCACACTTTTCTTCGAATTACTTTTAAAAAATCGCTGTCCCCTACCTTATCTCGAAAAGTACTGATCAAAAAATTTTGAAAAAATTCTGGAATATTCTCCACGGTGTAAGATTGAACGAAAATTATCACGAGTACATTACCTTTAATAATTTATCTGGTATATAAAAAAAAAACAAAATTTCAAGGTCACCAGTTTTCAGTAAAGATTGGAAACAAACTTTGTTGAAAACTCATTTGGGGTGTGTTTTGTGAAGTCACTGATCATTTTATACCACCCTAACAAAAATTTTTATTTTAAAAACAATCAACGTACGGAACACTAATAGTGCAAGTTCAACTTGTACTTGACCGGTTTTTTTGACATTAGGGAGCAAAAAAAAAGTCGGTAGCCTATAAATAAGGTGAATATGGGCAATGACATATTCGATGTTTTCTCTGTTAAATAATCAATTCCACGGGTATACAAAACTAAAAAAATTCTCTCTTTTAAATGAGACACGTGTTTTCTTAAGTATTTTTTATGTTGAATCCAAAAAAAAATTATTCACTGTGAAATTTTTTTTCAGAAAACTATTAAATTGAAAAAATACATTTTAATAAATAATGTAAAACGGTATAATTATTAAAATGATGGAATAAAACTATTATTTCGGACATCTTTAAATATTCTGAATCTACATTTATCATAAAAACTTGAAAATATTAGGTTTTATTGGTCATGTTTAACAAAAAATACGCATACACCACCTTTAAGTAAGCTACGCAGGAAAATGTTGTTTAAAATAAATATATGCGACCACTAAACTAAAAAATTGTTTTTAATTTTTATTAATATTGAACAAAACTATTATTTCTAGTGTTTTTTGAAATTCTTAATCCTGACTTGACATCAATAAGTAAAGTTTTATGTTCGGTTTCAACAAAAAAAACTAGCTTTTAACACTTACAAGGGTGTTATGTGGTTGGTAAACTGCTTTTTTAAGTAAATAAATACAACAGCTAAACAAGAATTTTTTTGAACAAAACTATCATTTCTAGTAGTTTTAAATTTGAATTTGATATCAAGACATGAGGAATAGTGTTCAGTGTTGAAAAAAAAATCAGCTTGCTTTAAAAGTCAATTTTGTGGATAGATTGATTGAATGAATAAGGGGGAATGTGAGGGGGTGAGTAAGGTAGTGCGTGAGCGAGCGCGTGAATGAGTGAGTGAGTTTTGTTTGATATTAATAAAAATTAAAAACAATATTTTTAAATTATCGGTTGCACATATTTATTTTAAACAGCATTTTGCTACGTAGCTTAGTTAAAGGTGGTGTATGCGTGTTTTCTGTTAAACATGAATACTAAAACCTAATATTTTTAAGTTTTTATGATAAATATAGATTCAGAACATTTAAAGATATCCGAAATAATAGTTTTATTCTATAATTTTAATGATTATACAGTTTTACATTATTTATTAAAATGTACTTTTTTTCAATTTAATAGTTTTCTGGCAACTTTAAGTGTGTTTTCTGAGAAAAAACCTCACGGTGGATGTTTTTTAAGACTTTTGGATTCAGCATAAAAAGTACTTAAAAAAACTCCTGTTTGATTTAAAAGACAGATTTTTTTTTATTTTATATACCTGCGTTATTTGACGTGTTGTGTAAAAGATGGCATTGTCATGATGAAGAATGATGCGACGTTTTCCGTTGTTTTTCCTGATTTCTGGCAAACAAATTCCTGTATACTATTCAGCATTAAATTTTCTTCGATCCTCTAAAGCAATGGTTGCAACATGTCCAGTATAACTAAAAAAACAAGCGATCATTTTCTTGGAAGTGAGACTAAACCACTTTTGTTGGATTCAGTTCATCTTGAAACACCCAAACAGTGGATTGTTTCTTAGTTTCCGGCTCGTGCGAATATATCCAAGTTTCGTCCCCTGTCACGTTGTTTTTTGAGCATTTTCTTACACCAATTGGCACGAGCCTGTTTTTGAGTTTCGGTCAAATTATGCGGTATCCATTAGGCACACTTCTTTTTGACAGCTAAATGTTCATGCAAAATCGAATATCCTGCAGTCTTCGATATGCCTAAGGATGCTTCTACCTCATGGTAAGTCACATGCCGATCCTCTTCAATCATGTTGCGCACCGCATCGATGTTTTTGGAACAACAACCGATTTTGATCGACCTTTACGAAATTCATCGCTGGCGGAAGCACGACCATGATGAAATTCTGCAAACCAACTGTAAACAGTCTTTTCTGATGGTGATTCATTACCAAAAGTTGAACGAAGCGATTCGAGGCATTGTTGTTAAGTTAGGCTTTTACTAAAATTGTAAAAATCATCCAACGAAAACCTTCATGTAAAATTTCCATTTGTTTACAAAACTGTTTTTTGTTTAAACATTCACTGTAAACAAACTGCTCGGACAATTTCTGAACTGTCACTGTTTTAACAACAATAAATGTCAAATGTTACAATGGTAATGTCACATCTTAATAGCGCCACCTAGTGGTCGTTTGTAAAAACTTAAAAGGCGGCCCTCGTATAATAAAATATATTTTGGATTAAATTACACCAAAAAAAAATTAATAAAATCCCTAACAGCTCCTAATGAATATTAAAACTTAAAACATCTTTTGATAGATTTGCTATAAATTATTATTCCAAGATAAAAGGGATTATATTAAAAACATATCAAAATGAAGTCCATATTTTAGTAGTGACCACTGTTCTCTTATCTATCAGTCCATCTCGGGACGCATTCCGCCGTATTATGGGGTCATCAGCCGAGCTAGGATTGACAAACGAGAGAACGACAAAATTTGAAGTACTTATTGCAGTAGTGGCGAAACATGTCAGCAAGATACACCAAATTGTATCTTGCGCTTGGGAAAATCTAAAATTTAAAAGCATACTTGCTCTCCGTCAGAGGGTTTTCAACGCCACAGACCGACAGAGGAAATGTTACTAACAAGTACTGCTGGGTTAGAACCCTAACGATCGAACTGCCTAGCGGCAATTGTTTGTAACAATTCCTTTGTTGTGACCTTTCAGAGCCCCTGACGAACGTATATTTTTCATTTTAGGCTTTCATAAACCAGAGATATAATTTGTTTCGAGATTATATTACCTAAGTAACATGTCGTCTGGAAAATTCTGAAACTCATATATTGTGCACACTATAGTTGCTGCTTCTTGACGAACTTTTCCTTCGCTTTCGTTTTCCAGCACGTTTAATATACTAGACTGTAATAAAAAAGAAAAAAAAAATGTTTTAACAATAGAAGCTTTAAGAAAAAAGGACAAAGAATTTTATTTTCATTATGTTAAATATAGTGATTTGATATTCACATACAAAAAAATCAAAATGAAATCCGTAATAAACATATAGGAAGAGGGACTAGAGAACAAATTGTCAATATACGCCAGTTAATAGAAAAAGTCAAGGAATTCCAAATAATAACCTATATCTGTTTTATAGACTACTCTAATGCTTTCGACTGTATACCATGGAACAAACTCTGGTCCGATTCTAATCAGCATGGAAACACCTATACATCTTGTAAACCTTATATGATTCCTGTATGAGAACACAAATGGCAGAATTAAACTGAAAAAAAAAATTCCTCTCCCTTTAACGTAGAAGTCGGCGTTTGACACGGCTGTATCCTGTCACCCTTACTTTTTAACATACAGTCGACACTCTATATAGTGAAAGACCAAAATGTTGATCGAAATTTCACTATAGAAAGTTTTTCACTATATAAAGAAAAAATCCGTATATATTGTTATGTATGTATTTTATATTGGTAATCATTTACTTGTATTTTTATAAGGTACAAGCAACAAAAAAAATTGCAAAATTAGAAAAGAGTTTTATTAAATATTTGAAAGTTTAAATAGTACATAGCATGTACAAAGCTAAATACATACATAAAATCCGTACGTTACATCTTTACTCGTGCGTCATAGTTTTCAGGCCATATAACAGACGACTATTATATTATTTGTCTCTTTTCACCAATAAATCGTAGGTATTGGTAAAAAGGGACAAAAAATATAATAGTCGTCTGGGATATGGCCTGAAAACTATGACGCACGTGTAAAGATATAACGTACGGACTTTATGTATGTATGTATTACATACGAAATAAAAAGAATAATACAAAATCTGTTAATACATATGTACATACTACGTACATACGAACTAAGAAAAATAATCAGTTATTTTCTTTTGAACATTACTTTTGAAAAATAATTGTTACTCAACAAAATTCTCGCATTTATTCAAATGCATAAAGATTTGATCAGGTACACTTTCCTGGCCCCTGACAGTAGTTCGCACAATGTCAAATGCATTTCTTATTTTATTTTCACTAAATTTAGCAGGACATTCCCCGGTTTCAGTTTCTTGTTCATGATCTTCTATACTTTTTATATCGTCAATTATGTTCAGTTGGGAGATCTGTCGTGCCAACATCATTGTCGATTTCTAAGAAATCTTCAAGTAAAAAATCTGCGTCGACGGTAGCAGTTTTTTGTAGAATACCCCGTTGCCTTTTTAAGGTAGCGAGATCCATTTCGTCTTCTTCTTCCCATTCGTCAATTTTTTCAGTAAAACCTGCTTTAGAAAAGCAGTTTTTGATAGTTTTCTGGGAAACATTTTCACTCCATACTTTAGCGACTTCGATTACACACTCTTTAAGAGTAATCAATTTTTGGACTGGAAGGTTACCAATCGCATTAACAATTTTGTGAACAATTCTGTTTCGGTAATGATGTTTTATGTTTTTTATAATACCCTAGTCCATAGGTTGCAATTTGGAGGTCATGTGTGGTGGAAAAAACATCAATTCAATATTTCTTAATTTTTTACTTACAGTAACTGGATGTGCAGGACAATTGTCTATAAACATCACAATCTTTCGCTTTTGGCTTTTCACTTTCGTGTCCACTTTTTTGATCCATCTTTCGAAAATTTCAGAAGTCATCCATGCCTTTTTTATTACTGGCGTAATCTAACTCCAGAGATTTAACTCCTTTTAAACAACGGGGATTTTTGCTTTTACCTATGAGCAGTAATTTCAGTTTTTCTGAGTCATCCATGTTTGCTCGAACCATAAGTGTCACCGTTTCTTTACTTGTTTTAACACCAAAACATTTATCACTTTTAAAAGCAAAAGTTTTATTTGGCAAACATTTAAAAAACAAACCGGTTTCATCACAATTGAAAACGTTTTTTTGGCTCGTACTTTTTCAATGCACTTTTTAAAACAGTTTCAGTCCAAATATGACTAACGCTTGCACTCTCGCCAGACACCGTCTTGAAAACAATTGAATTGCGAGTCTTCCAGGCACTCAACCATCCTTCACTAGCTTGAAAATTAACGCAGTTAAATTCTTTAGCAAATTATAGAGCCTTTTGCTTTATTAAATTTCCCGATATTGGTACGTTTTGATGCGTACGGGCCACTTGAAACCATCGTAAAATTGCTTCATTTACATCCTCGTAAGTACTCACCCGTACTCGTTTTCGACTGCTTGGAACACTAGGTTTCTTGATGATACTGTCGCGACTTTTTATTATCAGAGAGACGCAACTTGGAGAAACACCAAATTTTGCAGCAACATCAATTTTTTTGCAGCCTTTATCAACTTCCTCCAGAACTTTAATTTTCTCAGCTAAACTTAAATACACTCGCTTGGACATCTTACTTGATTCTTAAACAAAAAGAAACTGAACCGGAATTTGCGAATTACTAGGCCTCGACTATAAAATGGGTTTTTCCCCGGGTTTCTATAAAATGGGTTATTCCCCGGGTTTCTCACAGAAATCTACCTGATTTATTGCCAACCATTAGGCGCTATAAACGCCTTAAGAACCTTTTCAAAAGAATGCGTCATAAAAATGGAACTCGTGCTAATGTTAGATAAAAATGTGAAACCCGAAATGGCCAAGATCTCAATATATGCATAAAAATTTATACATAAAATTCCGGTAAAAATTTTATTATATAGAGTGTTACTATTTTACAGATTCACTATATGCAGGGCTTTTTACATGAAATTTCATTAAAATATTCTAGGTCTTGAAAAAATTGCACTATAAAGAGTTTTTCACTATATAGAGTTTCACTATAAACAGTGTGTATATATAGTGAACATATAATGACATCTGTTTTGGATGACTGAAGCGGGGGTGTGACAATCGGTGGAAAAGAGCTAAGAAACCTTAGATATGCATATGATACTGTTATACTTGCAACTTCAATACAAGACCTAGAATCAATTATCGAACGCCTGGAAATCAGTAGCAAAAACTACGGATTGACAATTAATAGAGTGAAAACCAAAGTAATGATTATTAGTCGTAATGAAGATCTGTCACACATAAACGAAATTGCTGGTTTCACTGTTGTAAACCCTTTCAACTATTTGGGATCCCTCATAACTAACAATAGTGGCTGTGAAGCGAAAATCTGGTTATGACTAGAAACTCGACGATCAAACTCACTCGGTCTTTTCTGATGGCGATTCATTACCAAAAGTTGAACGAAACGATTCGAGGCATGGTTGTTGAGTTAGGCCTTTATTAAAATTGTAAAAAATCATCCGACGAAAACCTTTAGGTACATAACCCTTCAGGTAAAAAGCAAATGATCATACGCTGATGTTCCGAATTTATTTCCGTCGAATTTCAACCTCCCACGATCTAATATGAATTAAGTAATTTAATACCTTCTTACCAAAAACGAGTCCAAATTGATCAGTACGTCCCAAATTTCTTCAATTTGTATCAGTTCCTGCAAACATTTAAAGGCTGTTGCCCTGACATGGGACTGATCATCACTGAGCGCTAATTTTACGATCAACTGCGGAAATTCTATATTTAACAAAACGTTGGTTAGGGCAGGAAACTCTACAAAAAAAGATATCAATGTTTACTGCTTCTATAAAGTAATTCTCCTTTTGTAACTTTACAGTTATCTGACATTTAATACAGCATATTTTAGGTGTTTCGACTGTGTCAAAAGGATCCCCAAAAATGCCTCGTGCATCCCTAAACAAAGTAAAATCTCGAGAATAATTATATTTTATCTAATTTGAAATTTATTAGTAATATTTGGTGTTGGCCAATGGTAGGTAAGTTGTGTCGGCTCACCTTTCAAAAAATAAAGAACGTAAAGATTTTTATCTTTAATTTCAGAAACTTTAAATTTAACATGTTTAAGATGTGCATCAACTTCAATCTACATCTTCCTTCTTGGAGTTCTATATTCAGCACATGTTGGAACCTGATCTAAAACTTTAAAGTCTGAAAGGTTCAGAACATGTCCGATTTGATATGAAATGGTAACTTTGTGTACTTACTAGTATTTGCATTAGCTGATAAAGCATAGACAACCTCTAATGCACCATGCCTTATTTCCCAAGAACTATTATGGCATTTAGTATATAGTAAACTACCCGCTATAGATACAGTGGAATCCTCTTCACTATAAACAAGTAATACCATGTTAGGTGACATATATTTGGCCACAGCTGTTTGTAATAATTTCAAACCTTTTATTATTATAATCTGAAAAAAAGCGATTTCTATTATTATTGAAAGAAAAAATGTACCATAACTTATTTATTTACTATTAATGGGAAGTTGTTACTTTTGTGATTTTTAAGATCTTTTTAAAATACTTCTTTTTTCATCTGCTTTTCATACATCGAGAAGTTTATCTTTAAGGTATTTTTTATATTTGTAGCTACACAGCTATTAGAATATTGACTCTAAAATACTCGCTATAGTTTAGGCACGAAAGTTTATCAATCTTCTAAAATATCTAAAAGAATTCAATATTATTACCGACTATCAATATTGCTTTCGTAAGCAAAGATTAACAAAAGAACATCTAACTTATGTTACATATGTTTGGAACAATGCAATTGAATATTTTGGAGAATCTCGAGCAGTTGCACTTGATATATGCAAGGCATCCGACCCTATTTGTCTCAATAGAGTGTTGGCCAAAGTAAGCTCTTATGGTAAGCCAGAAAGGTTTGGCTTATGGCTCTCGTGTTTCCTCAGAGAGCCTTCTTTCTAGAGGGCGGCTGACCGATTTCTTTTTAGTATTTTCACTATCATCGCCTATGTACCCCAAGGCTCAATACTTATCTCCCACTATGTTTCTTCTTTACATTAACGATCTGCTAGAAAACTCAGAATCCAACTTAAAACTTTGCAGATGACAGTACGGGATTTCTCTGCAACGCGTGTGCTATTCAGTGTTGTTTACAGTGTTTTTTACGATAAAAATTTTTAAATATTATGTGTATCTTCTATTTTCTACAGATTAGACAGTTTTGGTGGGGTTTAAAGGTACTTCATCTCAAAAAATCTAAGGGAACGTCTTAAAATCATTTTAAAAAAAGCGCAATATTATAATTATAATATTGTTTCGATTTTTTGTTGACGAACAGTTATTTAAATGAAGAACATCGTAGACATATTTTTTTAATCAGTACGACTTTTTCAGTCTTAGTATACACCATAATTACCTCATCAGCCCAGTCAGGAAACCGTACAATTTCACAGGCTAAATCCATAACCCGTATCGTCTCAACCGTATCTTTCCAAGTCAGATCGAAAGTTTCCACTAGATCCACCATAGTATCCAATATTGTTTTTAAAAGTAGCATATACCTAAAATAGAAATAATATTATAGGCAATAACAAAATGTAGACAATTATATTGTGCTGACCCGTCATTATCGTTAATAGTAAGTCACAGTCAAGTCAGTTTGAATTAGGTCATTTAAACTAATATAAAACAATGCCCGGACAATGACAGAGTCTATATTGAAGAAATGATACAAAAATCGAAAGAGGAAAAAACGAAACGATGCCGTTGCTGATACTGTGCAGAAGCCTAACGATAGGTTGGCAATGTAACAGTTACATCTTACATTTTATTTGAAATGAAATGATTGATTTTAAGTTTGACTAACAAATTGTCTAACAGGAATTTTTTGGCTCAGAGTGTTTGCACTACCCCGGAATGACGTGAAAGATATGTGAAAATCGCACAGTTTTTTCATCGTTATGATTCCTGAAACATTCCTCTATGAACACCCGTTTGAACTAATGGAATGTCTCCAAAATAAAAACAAAGTATGTATTTCTGTATGGCGTCAGCGTGACATATGTCGTACATGAATGTTCGCCCGGAGATAACCGAGAACCAATCATTTGACTTTAAAATAGCCTAAGGATTCCACGTTAAAACTGGCCACTAAAAAGGGGTACACATATTAAAAAGTTTGGAAATGTAGACTAACCTGATCTAAAGTTTGTAGGTCTATTATATGGAATATACATACCGATGAAAAACATTACCCTATTTTTACTGCGTGTACTGTGGTAAAATTTACCTTGGTGTCCAATCAATCCTCCTTAGTGCATTAATAATATCATTAACAATATATACCAGAACAGTGAAAGTTTTCGCAGCCCGTTCTCTGCTAAAATGTTTTTTGGTTCTTGTCACAAACTGTAAGCAAAAGGTTGCGTCTTCCACAAGATCTGGCTTTTGCAGAAGCTTACTTCTCCATCTAGTCACTTAAAAGACGAAGAATCCTAAAGAAGTTAAAATACGTCTCGAAGTGGGATAGTGGTTAGAGAGGTTAAAGAAATACCCTATGTTGCATTTATATAAAATTATTTTCAGGGCACGAAAATAAGTAAAATCTGTTAGTTTCTACCATTCAGTTAAACAAAATAAAAATTCTTAAGTTTTTACTTTGCAGAGTGCTCTCAGATTCACGACGTCGGCCAGTGCTGCAAGTATATGGCCGAACAAGACAAGTATATGGCTGAACATGATAAAAATACTACTCGGTTGTGGATAAATATTTAGGATTTTATATCATCGTGGGCTTATTACACAGGTATATTTAAATATAAGTTGTAAATAATAAAAAATCGGTGCTCATGTACATATATGTACAATTAATTTTCTCGATGAAAATATTTATGCAGAAAACGAATGCGTTGACGAAATTGCACGACCCCCTGGTAAAATCAGTACGATCTTTCCTGAAATCGCGAAAATTGGGGGTGAAGTACTAATATTGGCCTTTTTACGGGAGGTCGTCAATGTTCCCATTTAAATTGTCTTATTTTTATAGTTACCGCTAAACATGAAATAGTGGTATTAAAACTCTATTTTTACAGTTACTGTTAAACATTTCACGGCAGTATTATTACCATATTCGCTTTTGGAGATAATGGCATAAAATGTCATTTATCTACCGTTGCTCTTGGATTTAATGTTTTGGTAGTTCATACCAGATGGTGCTGAGGTTTGTTGGCTACTAGTAACGTCGGTTGTATGCTTTCTGAATCTCTCCTGTTATCGTTGGGTTGCGATTGACTCTTTACTTAGTCTAGCTGACGACCTCTAATATGGAACGAAAAATGACAGCCACAAGTGTGGTGTTTCCTAGATGGTAGGTTTGGGTTATCCATTCTGGACGCACGTACTTTTAATATCACAGCAAAAAATTTACTTGAGGGACTTAGTCTGATAAGCCATTATATGTATTTTCTAGATAATAATGCTGTTTTCTTTAAATTAGTAACGATGTATAGATTGTCGCGCAGACCATGGAGCAACATATAATTAATAACGGTTGCATCCGTACGAGAGCGAATTATATAATAACATGTAGAAGCGACACGAGAACGATTTGTGTATTGAAACGGCCATTTTGTATTACAGCGATAAAAAACTTAGAATTTTGTCTCGTTCTGCCCTGTGTCGTAATGAAACTAAAATAAAAGTTACGAACAGGAGGTGTTAAAAATTTCTTTAGATAGATAATTATTGATGGTTATTTTGTGTTACTTAAAATACTGAAATTCTGAAGTAGTTTAGTTAGTTTCCTTAGCACCAATTGCTCTTTTTAAACTTTAAAAGGTAAATTTTTTAACATCATAAAAGAAAATAAAAAAGTGGTTTTTGATGTATGTATTGACTACGACCGTTGGCGTATGTCCCGGAAAACCATAAATCTTCATGGCTGATTTTCTCTTTAGTTATAGCGAAAAGCCATTTATTATTATTTTTCGACTGTTCCTTTTGATACAAGGATTTGTCAGTTTAAATGTATTAAACACCATATTTATATATATATATATATATATATATATATATATATATATATATATATATATATATATATATAATATACTCAAAATTCAAAACTACATGTCATAAACTTTAACCTGAACCAAATTATGTCCTCATAAATTTCGTCAATTTATGGACTACTGGGGAGGGTCCGATTGATGAAGAATGACCCATATATATATATATATATATATATATATATATATATATATATATATATATATATATATATATATATATATATATATATATATATTATATATATATATATATATATGTATATATATATATATATATATATATATATATATATATATATATATATATATATATATGTATATACAGTAATATCCCGCTTAGCGCGACCCCGTTATGCGCGGTTTC
>CM032455.1:3057396-3139896 GCA_019049505.1 Pachyrhynchus sulphureomaculatus | reverse complement strand
TTTTTTTTTTAATTTTTAGACAACATTGAATTTTTATCGGTTTAATCATAAATAATAAACATCTTTTTGGTCTTATACCGTACAGCCTGACAACTTTCGTTGACTTACTGGTGTTCTTGATGGTGTAGCTATTTATAACTATATGAAATAAAGGATAAAGCTCTGGATAATTATTAGTAATTAATAAATGTATCCCAGTACAATTTTTTATGTGTCCCATTTTTAGGCAAAGAACGTTTTTTAACCATCATTATGTTATTTAATCATTATTAGGCAACGCACGTTTCTGTTTTTTATTCATTTGCTAACAGTTGCTTGAGGAATTTAATCACTTATTATCATTATTCTAAAAAGGTAAATCCAACGTGATAAAATCTGTGCCTCTAACTCACTTAGGCTGGTACGCGATATAGCCAGTTAGTGATTGTTATATCTCATGTCGCTGGCCAAATTAATCTGTTTAGGCAACTTAAGAGATCTATGGATAATTTATTATTAACTTACTTCACAAAACACACGCCAAATGAGTTTTCAACCAAGTTTGTTTCCAATCTTTACTAAAATCCGATAACCTTGAAATTTTTGTTTTTTTTATATACCAGATAAATTATTAAAGCTAAGGCACTCGATAATTTTCGTTCAATCTACACCCCGTGGAGAATATTCCAGAATTTTTTGAAAATTTTTTGATAAGTACTTTTCGAGATAAGGCGGGGCACAGCGATTTTTCGCGATTTTTTAAAAATAATACAAAGAAAAGTTCGCGCAAGTATTACATTATATATATATATATATATATATATATATATATATATATATATATATATATATATATATATTTTACTTGTGTTTTCACAAGCTTTCATTTGACACCACACTCGATGACCTAGCAAAAAATTTCACTTCCGATCTCCCAAAACTAACCCCTTAAGTCAAAATTTAACTCTCAAAACTACATGGCTCTGATGAGGCCATCAATTTCTATATTATTACCAAATTTCAACTTACTATGTAAAATAGTTTCGGAGAAAATCGGATGTGACAGATAGACAGACAGACAGACACTAAAGTGATTTAATAAGTGTTTCGTACGGAACACTAAAAATGTATAACTTATTAGAGTACGTAGCTAGAACATTCCTGCGCCTAAAATAGTAATACTATTACCTTATATGTCAATTTCACGAGTATGTAAAAAAGTACACAATTATTGCACATGCTTGCTTAACTAATACTTACTTTTATTCATTTCGGCATAAATTAGATCAAACATTATCTTGATGTCATGAAGAGTCGTAGAATCGTGCGTCACAATATTTTCTCTTTCAAGCTTCAAACGCATATTGTAAAACAAAAATACAAACTGAATTTTCAGTAGTTCAAAAGTAAAATCTTGATTCTGGGAAAAGAGAAAAAGCTGCTCTATCGTATCTGGGATTTCTTGCTCCAAAAATAACTGTAGCACATTTTCATTAAAATTTGTTAGTAGTATTGTTAGCACCTAAAAAAATACATGTATATAATACCATTGGGTATAAAGGTAAGTCTACATAATGAAAAAATTGTGAAACATAAATACAATTTTTAAAAAAATCTATCAAAATTCAAGCAAAGGCTTTAGGCCACTGTAATTTAAAAAAAAATCAATTTTTTAGTGTTCCGTACGGAACACTTATAAGATCATTTCGGTGTCTGTCCGTCTGTCACACCCGATTGTCTCTGAAATTATTTGTCATAGAAAGTTGAAATGTGGTAATAATATAGGAATTGATGGCCTCATCAGAGCCATGTAGTTTTGAAAGTTAAATTTTGACTTAAGAGGTTAGTTTTGGGGGGGTGAAATCGGAAGTGAAAAAAAAATTTTTTTACTAGGTAATCGAGTGTGGTGTCAAAGGAAAGCTTGTGAAAACACGAGTAAAAATATATATATATATATATATATATATATATATATATATATATATATATATATATACATATACATATATAATGTAATACTTGCGCGCATTTTTCTTTGTATTATTTTTAAAAAATCGCTGTCCACCCGCCTTATCTCGAAAACTACCGATCAAAAAATTTTGAAAAAATTCTGGAATATTCTCCAGGGGGTGTAGATTGAACGAAATTATCACCAGTGCATTACCTTTAATAATTTATCTGGTATATAAAAAAAACAAGAGTTTCAAGGTCATCAATTTTCAGTAAAGATTGGAAACAAACTTTGTTGAAAACTCATTTGGGGTGTGTTTTGTGAAGTCAGTGATCATTTTCATGCTTCTACAGTGGCCTAAGATCTTAACGCATTCCTCGGATCGGTTCTTAAATACAGTTTATTTTCAGGTTTGATGTTCTCGTAGCGAAGAAAAAATGTAGGGTGGTGAAGTCCAAAGTGAAATTCCACCACCTTTCAAGAATAGGTTCTATTCACGTCAAAGGAGTGAGCGATGAGGCCTAATATCCCTGCTATTTTTTTGAGTTACCTTTCTGCGTATAGTTGAAAATTCAGAGCTATAACTTCTTAAGATTAAATACCGCCCATAATACATAAGCTTATAGAAATTAACTGATATCTACACAGTGCAGTTTTACTTTTTTAAAACAGCTATAATGATTGCATAGACTTACCTCTGATATTAGATTCAAAGTAGGTTTTAAAAATTCAAAAATTTCTATATCTGCGTTTTCTGTTAGTGGTGGACTATTTTCACTTAGTAAATGGCATAAAACTTCTTTAAGTGGCTCAGTTAACAGTTTAATAAGACTTACTGTGAAATTGCGATTTAATCTAACAATTTTTTCCAACAATTTTACGATGAATTGATAGCTAAAAATTAATGTAAATTACTCGGTGGACCAACGGATCTCGGATATGTTAACGAATATTAACTAATTCAGAAGTACAGTCGATCGCTGCAGCAGCTCATGATGCACAATTCTCCTCCAAACACACAGCATCACCTTTTATGCCGCCAATCCGGACTTTGCCATCGTTTCTGGAGCTTCAGCCTTTTTCGACCATGATCTTTTTGGCGCATTATTACTGTCCATGATTAACTTTTTATCGTCTGTGATCAACTGCCTTAAAAATGGCTCGATTTCGTTACGTTTGTGTAGAGATTCGCAAATGGAAATTCGAATGAGTAAGCTTCTTTTCATAGCCCGATTTCTCCAAATGGTTTAAAACTGTATGGTTCCTTGGGCAATGTCATGGCCTACTTCCATGGTGATCTTACTCAACTTTTACGAAAATTCCATCAATTGCATTGAGCATCTTTGAAATTAAAATTTCTAGAATGAAAATGACCGAACTATCTTTTGGCTTTTAAGCCTTTGTCAACATAGCTTGACCATTAATAAAATGTAGTGAACTTTTGCACAAATTTCACTCATTTCAAGGCGTTCTCAATTCAGTCTGAATAAATGAATTGCAACTGTTTTTGCATGCCTACTGATGCTAACCATATTTATTTATTAATGTATCAACAACAGTACATGTAATTAATAGATTCATATCCTAAACTAATATCTTTCTTAACTACTTACACTAATAATTTACTTAATTAACTAATCTAACCTAAAATTTAATTATTTTGGGTTATTATTAATTTCACTACCATGAAAAAACTCAAAATACCGTTATACACTGCCAATATTTAATGCAATTGTCTAATGTTTATTCTTATTTGCTTTTCAAATTCTTTTCGGGATAAGCCAAATACATCTATACCTCCACAATATCTACTGAAATAACCACAGAGCCTCACAAGTTGAGAATTGTTATAGATATTCCCCCTATGTGCTGTTATATAAAACATGTCAGTATATCTACTGCTTTTCCGGTTCACTGGAAAAGGAAGTTGTTCTAGAAATGTGGTTTCTTAATATCCCGTGCATAAATACTATGCTCTTTTCACTACGTAATTGCTGCAAACTAGGAAAGCCAAACACTCCACACAACAGTCCTCGTTCCATTGTCTCATAATGTAAAAATTTTAGAAATCTTCTCTGTACATTTTCTAATCTACATATCATGTCCATATAATGCATGCATATTGGAATTTTGAAATGACTAGCGACTTGTATAAAGCAATTATTGTGTTATTGTTATTGAAAGATTTATGACAAAACCCAGAATTTTTATAGCACTGGCAGTTATTTTATCTATATGTATATTAAAGTTGAGTTTCGAGTCAAAATTACTACCAAGGTCTTGATGCATCTCCATTCTATTCAAAGCGATACCATCAATACAA
Source organism: Pachyrhynchus sulphureomaculatus (assembly GCA_019049505.1). NCBI lineage: Eukaryota > Metazoa > Arthropoda > Insecta > Coleoptera > Curculionidae > Pachyrhynchus > Pachyrhynchus sulphureomaculatus. The sequence goes on along the minus strand of CM032455.1, from coordinate 3,135,643 downwards.
TAGTCAAATTGAATTACAGTCCTTTTAAGTGTAAAAGACATAACCAAATATTTGTTTATATTTATATTTAGATTATGCTAGTTGCACCAGAGCACAACTGCATCCAAATCCCATTGCAACTTCTGTACATCCCATTGCAACATCTGTGCATTTTTTACTACACTACCTTGTAGTCATCAGCAAAGATGAGACCATTAGAGAAACTAAGATTCCCACCTATATTGTTTATAACTAGTAAAAACAAAAGGGGTCCAAGGTTTGAACCCTGTGGTACTCCCAAGGTTGGTGTACGAGGCTGGTTTGAAAAGTCCGTGCAAAAATAAAAACTACTTATGTGTTTGGGGTAAACCTTTTTTATTTTTCGATATAGTCTCCTTTTAGGCTTATACACTTCGTCCAACGATGTTCTAGTTTGTTGATCCCTTCCGAATAATAGGATTTGTCCAAGTCTGCAAAATATCCATTAGTGTCTGCAATCACCTCCTCGTTTGAATAAAATCTTTGTCCCGCCAGCCATTTCTTCAAATTGGGGAACAAATAGTAGTTCGAGGGAGCCAAGTCTGGAGAATAGGGGGGATGTGAAACGAGTTGGAATCCTATTTCCATTAATTTTGCGACCACAACTGCTGAGGTGTGTGCTGGTGCGTTGTCGTGATGGAAAAGGACTTTCTTGTGGGTCAATCGCGGGCCTTGCAGCTCGGTTTTCAAACGGTCCAATAACGATGAATAATATTCACCTGTAATAGTTTTTACCCTTTTCCAGATAGTCGATGAGGATTATCCCTTGCGAATCCCAAAAGACAATCGCCATAACCTTTCCGGCCGAAGGAACGGTCTTCGCCTTTTTTGGTGCAGATTCCCCCTTGGTAACCTATTGTTTAGATTGTTGTTTGGTTTCAGGAGTATAGTAATGTATCCATGTTTCATCCACAGTGACGGAACGACGCTTAAAGTCCTCCGGATTCTTCTGGAACAGCTGCAAACCATCCTTGCAACACTTCACACGATTCCGTTTTTGGTCAAGCGTGAGCAATCGCGGCACCCATCTTGCGGATAGCTTTCTCATGTCCAAATGTTTATGCAAAATATTATGTACCCGTTCAGTCGAGATGCCCACAGCACTAGCAATCTCACGCACCTTAACTCTTCTGTCATCCATCAACATATCATGGATTTGATCAATGATTTCTGGAGTCGTAACCTCCACAGGCCGTCCAGAACGTTCAGCGTCACTTGTGCCCATATGGCCAGTCCGAAAATTTTGAAACCGCTTATAAACTGTTCTAATCGAAGGTGCAGAGTCACCATAATGTTTATCAAGCTTCTCTTTAGTCTCCTGAGGCGTTTTGCCTTTCATAAAGTAACGTTTAATCACCATACGAAATTCTTTTTCGTCCATTTCTTGAAAATCACTCGACTTCCTTGATTCACATGAATGCCAAACACAAAGAAATAGACCAATATGGCTGAAACTTGGTGTGCGTTCATTAAAGAGATGCTACTAACTAAACATGACCTCGATACGCGCCGGTGGTGCCATCTCTCGGACTTTGCACGGACATTTCAAACCAGCCTCGTATATGTTTTAGATTTGTAACTTTTAATCTCAACAAATAGGCATCTGTTATCCAAATAACATAATAACAATAAAATTATATTATTATCTACGGAGAGTTCACTATAAGCTTTTATTATTTCTCCAACGTCCACCCTGTCAAATGCTTTTTCTAAATTTGTATAAATTACATTGATCTGGGCACCATCCTTGAATGATTCCTGAACATACCAAGTGAAATTCACTAAGTTAGTGATAGTTGATTGATGTGGCAAGAAACCATGTTGTTAGTCTGAGATTCTATGTTTAACATGACTGTATATCTATTACCAATAATAATCTCAAATATCTTCGAACACTATACTAACAGATCTATAGTTACTAATTTCGCCCTTGTTACTCTTTTTAAATATCGGGATAACCTTACATTCTTTCCATTTTGTGGGATAGATCCATTGTTCCAAACATAGGTTGAAAAGGTATTTTAAGGGGCTCATGAAAAAAATCTACACAACCCTTAATAATATGAGTAGGCAACCTATCAGTTTGTACTGACTTATTTACTTTTATTCTTTTAATTGCTTTTCTACTTTCCACCTCTGTGATTTCCAAAAATCCAAAACCTCGAGAAATACAGGAATTCTCTTCTTTTAACTCAACACAACCATGTGTATTGAACCAAAATAGGAAGCAAAGGCATTCACTACATTTTGTGTAGCCTTTACCTCTTGCTGATATAGGAACATATTTTCTGGAATATCAGAGCTACACTTTTGGCTTTTTACAAAGGATCAAAATGCTTTTGAATCTGATATCAAATCTTCCTGCACTTATTGTTTACATGAACGATAGGCGGTTGTGCTTTGAGCTTTTACTAATTGCCTGTACTCCTTGTATTTTAATTCCCATCGCCTTTCACCAATTTTTACAAACTTCTAACGAATTTTATCTTTTAATTTTATGTTATTTATCATTTCATAATTAAACCAAATTCAATATGCCTTGTGGAGTGCTTGGCCTTAGGAAAGCAGAGTTCAAATATGTTATAGATTTTCTCATAAAACTTATACACTGTCGTGTCAACAGCAATTTGTTTTTCTACCTTAGACCAATCGATACTGCTAAATTCACAGTATAATCGCTCAAAATTATCTTTTTTAAAGTTATAATTAATTACTCTATTAAACAGTTCCTATGACTATCTGTCCTCAAATCCATTCAATATTACTGACAAAGAAGGATGGTGCTCATCTTCCAGTAAAAGAGGTACATCATCCCTATTCACATATGGGTCAGGAAAATTACTTATTACTAAATCTAAAATATGCCCATTCTTGTTTTTTACAAAGTTATATTGGGAGTAGGCACTAAAATCTAAGAACATTTTTAAATCTTCTTCACATATCTCAGGTAATATAAATCTATGACCCGATGTGATTACCCGAGATATGTAACACTAAAGCTATCTAAAGGGAATAATCTGATAGTTAACAATGCATTATTTTTATACATAGTTTAGTTTACAGGTAATAAGTTATGAGACGTTTGATTGAATGAATGTAAAAAATACTACTTTTATTATTATCTAATAACATTAGTCTACTACTTACACTTTCTGTTTAATGTATGTTGTTGTATCGACATTAAGCCCCAAATTTAAAAGGTGATTCCGGTGAAGCGTAGCCATTACCCATTGTACTCCACTTTTATGTTCCAAAAATGAACAAAACAATGTTATTATCCCAACTGTTACACTGGGGTATTCATTTGCAGTAGCTTCAGCCACCTCTAAGTTAAAAGAAAAAGCATCAACAAAGGATATAAGATGACATTGTTCATTTTAGTCAAAGAAAAACACTAGTTATCAGATGATTTGATTGCTGGAACCAACTGGTATTAAGAAATTAAACCAAAAAACTTACAGAATCTAATAAAATTAACCAAAATATCTTATCTTAGGAAACATTTAATTATTAATTAGGGTAGACCGAGGCGAATCGGATCACAGGGCGAATCGGATCAAAATAAGAAATCGGTTGATATTTTAAATATCGCATTGCCATGGAACGCACCCAACTGGCGTCTTACGTCCCCCTCTCGCCCCGCCTCTCCTGACATAGGCAGTATTTCGATCCCGCTTGCACATCAGTGTCGGCGCCGCTCGCCAGGTACTCGGACGTTTGTGTGTGTTACAATTTTGGCGCTCAACTAAGGTCACGATTTCTTTGTGGCATATTAAGGATTTGTGTTAAAACTTCAAATTTAATGGTTTATATTGTTTAGAAAGGTGTCTGTTTTAGAGAACCGATTCACTTTTAAGTATAATCTTAAAGGTTAATGTTTAAAATATTTATTTCAAATCTTAAATACGGGGCTAATTGGATCATGTCATCAAGGGCGAATTGGATCACTCTTTTAAACTGATTTATTACATGTATGTGGTTATTGATTCATATTTATTTCATTGTAGATGGTTCGCACGTACAAAAGAAAGGCTGATGCAGGAAAATAGTCTCAAGAAAAAATAATAGAGGCTGCAAATAAAGTCCTGGCCAAACAGTTAACTTTACGTTCGGCTGCTAAGATTTTCGAATTACCGTACACAAGCTTACAAAGAAGAGTCTCTTTATCCAGAGGTGTCATAAGCGTCGAGGTGGACAGCCAGCTTTAGACAAGAACGCAGAAAAGACGTTAGCTGACCGGCTGTTGCACTTAGCAAGTCGTGGCTTTGGAATTACACCCAAGGCGGTTCGTAAATATGCGTTTGAATTTGCAGAACGTCAAAAAATAAAACACAAATTTAACAGAAGAGCAGGAATGGCTGGCCAGGATTGGTTTCATCGCTTTATGGAAAGAAATAAGAAATTAACTATTCGGTAGCCGGAAGGTCTGTCGAGAGTAAGGAATGATGGTATGAAAAAGGAAAAAGTGGCAGAATTCTTTAAGACTTTGGAAACAGTAGTAGACAACAACAATTTAAGAGGAAGACCTGAATGTGTGTACAATGTGGACGAAACAGGGATACCGCTTAATAATTACCCACCCAACATTATAGCCCAGAAAGGTACAAAATATGTCGTCAGCATGACGAATGGTCAAAATGGAACCGTCCTAGCCTGTATGAATGTAACAGGGCAGTACATACCTCCATTTGTATTGTTTAAAGGTCGGCGTAAACGAGACGATTTCCTCATAGGTATACCACCTGGTACTGAAGTTGTCATGACAGAAAAGGGCTGGGTAACTGAAGAAGCTTTTAAGTTGTGGTTGCAACATTTTAATCGCTACCGCACCCAAGGAAAAGTAATTCTAATATTGGATGGACACGCATCTCACACAAGCTACTCAGTGGTAGACCTATGTGACTCTTTGAAATTGAGCTTATTCTTCTTCCTCCACACACGTCACATGCCCTGCAACCGCTCGATGTATCGTTTCTCAAAGCACTCAAATCATATTATCACCAACAAGCTACATCATGGCAACATTCACATCCAAATCAAGGAATCACAAAAGTCGGGGGACTTTTCAAACAGGCTTGAAACCAGGCTGCCACTGTTGGGAATGCTGTAAAAGGCTTCGAAAATACTGGAATATTTCCATTAAACGCCAATGCAATACCTGACCATCGGTGATCAAGAGTCGGACATTGTGGTGTCCCAAGTCCAATCCACGAGTACTCAACTGGTGCAACCACAAGTCCAATCTTCAAGTACAGAACAAGTACAGCCACAAATACAGGTACAAGTCCAAGCCACAAATACATAACCAGTTGATGATACAGGGCTATCCACAAGTTCACAACAGTCTGACAGTGCCCAGTCATCCACCAGTGCAGGAATAATTAAAGAAATTCTTCCATTACCTTTGAAATCACCAACCACGTCTAAAAGAATTCGTAAAAATTCAAAACCGGTCTTGCATTTAACCTCATCTCAGAGTAAGATTAATCTTCTCGAAAAAAGAAACAAAGAAAAAACTTAAGATAGACAAGAAAGCTCTGGAAAATAAGAGAAAGGCTGAGGGAAAAGAAAATAGTAAGAAGAGGATGAAGAATAAAGCAACGCCTGGGATAAAAATTAAGAGTTCATCTGCCAAACAAAGAGAGTGGCACTGCATTTACTGTTCCGAAATATTCGTTCATCCACCATTAGAGGACTGGATTCAGTGCAATGCATGCGAAGAATGGTGCCACGAAAAATGTGCTGATATGGAAGGGAAAAAAGGGCTGTATATATATGATTTGTGTGCCAGTAATGAAAATTGAACTTATTATTCATTATTTAAAATTTGTTAATGATCCCAAAGCTATTATGTTAAGAAACTTTAAATTTAGTTACATGTTATGTACGATCCGATCCGCCCCGAAATTTGGGGCGATTCGAATATTTTTAATTTTTTAGTTTTTAATCACTAATTAAGAGAATGTATGAATGATTTAAGTTTTCAAATGTTTATTGCATAACTGATTAGTTACTGATTACCATTTTGTCAATAAAAATTACATATATTACACTTTAGTATGATTTTCTCATTCTCAAAAAAAAAGTGATCCGATTCGCCTCGGTCTACCCTAAACTTAGAATTTTCCCATTAAATATAATGGAACTCTACTATTTAATTGCTTAATATTGAATTACAGATATTAAGTCCTTTTCTGTTGGTCCAGTTGCATTTATGTTTATCTAAAATAAAGCCCTAAACTTACTTATAAGGCTTTCAAAAACATTCTGGTAATTCAGTTTGAAAAATGTTTGTTCATTCCCACAGAGCTGACTGGTTAAATTCAGAGCAAACAATAAAATCGGCTCTGGTGGATTCGCGTTTCTTTTTTCCCATAAATCGGATGCTTGAATTATCCATTGACATAACTGAGTTTTTAACTGTTCATTACCTTGTAAACGTGAAGATTTATTGTTGTCTAAAATTTACGAAATTATTTAAAACTAGTTTTTAATATTGACTGTGTTGGCTATATCCATCATAAACTAGCTTAAAAGCCAAAACCTCTATGTTGAATAAATTTCTCAGGCAAAATTTTGTTAGTTAACGTTAAAACCGTCTAAAACACCACAAAAATAGACACTAAATAAAATAATAAAATTTTGGGGTGTAAAATTTACTATATCATTCGTTGTTAATAAAATTAAAGAAAAACAAAAAAAAACCGGTCAAGCGCAATTAGTGTTCCGTACGTCGATTGCTTTTAAAATAAAAAATGTTGTAACGGAGGTATAAAATGATCAGTGACTTCACAAAACACACCCCAAATGAGTTTTCAACAAAGTTTGTTTCCAATCTTTACTAAAAATTGATGACCTTGAAAATTTTTGTTTTTTTATATACCAGATAAATAATTAAAGGTAATGCACTCGTGATAATTTTCGTTCAATCTACACCCCGTGGAGAATATTCCAGAATTTTTTCAAAATTTTTTGATAAGTACTTTTCGAGATAAGGCGGGTAGACACTGATTTTTCGAGATTTTTTAAAAATAATACAAAGAAAAGTGAGCGCAAGTATTACATTATATATATATTTTTTACTCGTGTTTTCACAAGCTTTCATTTGACACTACACTCGATTACCTAGTAAAAAAATTTTTTTTTTCACTTCCGATTTCAGCCCCCAAAACTAACTCCTTAAGTCAAAATTTAACTTTCAAAACTACATGGCTCTGATGAGGCCATCAATTCCTATATTATTACCAAACTTCAACTTTCTACGACAAATAGTTTCGGAGAAAATCGGGTGTGACAGACAGACGGACAGACAGGCACCGAAGTCATCTTATAAGTGTTCCGTACGGAACACTAAAAACGGCCAAGTACAAGTCATGCTTGCTTTTAAAAAAAAAATAAAGTCCTTACCTAGGCTAAGTTAATTAGGTCCCTGATATGTATATATCTTAAGATCCAATATGTATTTTCACGTTTTTTGTTAGTCAAAAATACCAGGTGTACAAGTATGAAATGCGGATTTCAGACAACAGATGGTGCACCAATGCAGTTTGTGCTATAAAGTTTTTGACACTGCTCCATTTTGTTGTGTCATCAACAAGTGTCAGATGCGCACGACTGATAAATTGGAAAACTGTGTGCATAGTGTTGTGTTCAATATGTCGAAATTTATACTGAACAAAGAGCATTCGCGGACAGCATTAATTTTTTGTTTTCATTTGAAGAAAACTGCTGTTGGATCATACTGATTACTTCGAGAAGCTTACGGTGAACATGCTCCATCGCAAGATACGTGTGAACGATGGTTTCGGCGTTTCAAAAGTGGTGACTTCGATGTTGCAGACAAAGACCATGGAAAACCGCCAAAAAAATACGAAGATGTGGAATTGCAAGCATTGTTTGGACGAAGATGATTCGCAAACACAAAAACAACTCACCGAGCAATTGGGCGTTAGTCAACAAGCTGTTTCCAATTGGCTATGAGAGATGGGAAAGATTCAGAAGCCGGTAGATGGGTACCACATGAGTTGAACGACAGGCAAATGAAAAAGCGCAAAAACACGTGTGACATTTTGCTCGCTCGGTACAAAAGGAAGTCGTTTTTGCATCGTATAATTACAGGGGATGAAAAGTGGATTTATTTTGAGAATCCCAAGTGCAGAAAATCATGGGTAGACCCAGGCGCACCATCCACATTGACCGCAAGACTGAATCGCTTTGACAGAAAGACCATGCTCTGTGTTTGGTGGGACCAGAGGGGCGTGGTGTACTATGAGCTGGTAAAACCTGGGGAAACGGTTAATACTAAACGTTGCCAACGACAATTGTTCGATTTGAACCGTTTGCTGCTTGAAAAAAGGCCAGAATACCGAAAGAGGCAACACAAAGTCATTTTTCTTCATGACAATACTCCATCACATATGGCAAAACCAGTTCGCGACACGTTGGAAGCACTCAACTGGGAAGTTTTACCCCATGCGGCTTACTCACCAGACTTGGCGCCTTCCAATTATCACTTGTTTGCATCGATGGGTCACGCACTTGCTGGGCAGCGCTTTGGTTCATACGAAGATGTGAAAAAATGGCTCGATGAATGGTTCGCAGCAAAAGGGGAAGATTTTTACTGGCATGGTATTCACAAATTGCCCGAAAGATGGGGAAAAATGTATAACAAGCAATAGAGCATACTTTGAATAAGGCACTTTTTATCATTCTTCCGAATTTAACGTTTTTTTTTAGAAAAAAAATCCGCATTTCATACTTGTACACCTGGTATATAATAGTTATAGCATCTTAACTACCTAATAGCCAATAAATCAATCTAGCACAATCTAGAATTTAGTAAAAAAAGTGCAAAACAAATATTTATTACTTAAATATTTGTTTAATTATAAACAAATAAAATAAAATTGTTTTGTCTAGGTACAGGAGCAACACATGAGCAGTAATATACAAAAGTATATTAACAAAACCTCCATCATTCATTCATTGTCAAGAACCATAGTTTTCATATTTTTTTATACCAGATAAATTATGAAAATTAATGCACTCATGATAATTTTCTTTTTCAAAATTTTTTTTGATCAGCACTTTTCGAGATAGGGGAGGGCGATTTTTGGCTATTTTTTAAAAATAATACAAAAAAAAGTGTACACAATTATCACATCATATATATATTTGAACTTTTTACACAAGCTTTCATTTGACACCCCCCAAACTAACCCCTTAAGTCAAAATTTATTTCAAAACTGCATGGCTCTGATTGCACCATCAATTCCTATATTTGCGCCAAATTTCAACATTATCTGACAAATACTATAACCTGTTAAAAAAATGCCTAAAGTGGAAGAACATTCTGCATACTTTCTGTTGCAATAAAACCATAATTTACTGTATTCTCGAATCATCTTTTCTTTTTGATAATGTACTTACCATTTTTACCAACCAAACGGGTCAAAAATAAATTCAATTGTACACCATTTTTAATCTCAAAATTAGGTACCAAGATTTTTTGTAAAACTTTACTTATTTTTTCATTATCTGAAATATTATTTAAACTTGAATCCATCTCCATTTCAGTAAATTACATTCACTAAAAAAATAAATGGAAAACTTTTAGGTACTTGAAAATCTTAGCCTTAATAAATAAAAAATGATTTGTTTAAATGTGTTTACGAAACTCACGTAGTGAACAATTATGTTTATGGTGTCTGATGTGAATTTTATTTTTATAACCCGAAAATTTTCCGCGCCAATGAGTGTGTTCAAGAATTATCCAATGATTCGCCAAAACAGAAACAACAGTTTTATTAACTTACCTTAATTCAAAATATTAGATCTTGAATCCTTGCCGAATATTATCGTTACTGTAATTAATCAAGTTATAAAGGCACAAAATTATTATCAATTATTATTTTTTGTTTGTAACCGCGTCAACCTAATTTCTAAGAAAACTTTAAAAGATAGACGAGAGGATTCAAGAACTGAATATTAGTCATCAAATTTTTGTTAATAATTATTCAAACAAAAATAATATCTACTAGGATCATCAATCATAAGATAAATTTTATTACTATGCGACAGTAGTTCAAATGCACGGATTGCTCAACTGTTAGTCAGGGTTGTGAAATAATTGTTTTGCGGTATAAATGATAAAGTTTTTAATGGGTTATACACGTGAAAAAAATGGTAAAATAATTTAACCAGAGCTTCTCTGCCAAACACCCAGTTTTTAAAAAATATTGATTTTAATTTTCTAAAGAATAACAGAACAAATATAATATAACAAGTTGATATTTTAAATAATACGTACTTTACAAAGGGATATTAATTACAAAAAAATTGAGCAGACATATTTACAACTGAATATCGACATTTCTTTCATACTTTTTCTGGTAGCTTTAGCTCCATGGTATACTTCCGGCTCACCGTCCCGAGTTTGATGCCCGACTTTTCAGTACATTTTTATTTTAAACGTGTTTTTGGTGGTAGCCAGCAATCATTGACAAACTCTCCAAACTAACAGTGTTATAAAAAGGCAGGTGGAAGGTTGGTCGAACGACTTGATGATGACAACACCACCTCTTCAGATACGGCGGATATGGTATCTTCCTGTCGACTTCATTCTACAGTTCTCCCTAACAACTCCGTACCAACTATCCAACGACACTACTTTCAAGACGAGCCATTCCAACTCCACTTCTCCATTCTCGCATCTCTGTCGACCTGCGAAAAGGTAAGCAGGATTGTGTGCGTAGCAAGGAGACCCATCTCTGTATTTACATTTTCAATACTATACCTGTGCTACTTATTACGTTTCCCATCTTCCAATCTAATTCATTCCTCTCTCCACCCTCAAACATATATTCTTTCAACTGTTGTACCAAATTCAACCTTTTTTTATCTCCATGACTTTAACTTATTCCTTCCCATTATATATTTAGCAACTTTGTTTGGTTTCCGGGTTCACCTCTATGGTTTCAGAGTTTCGAACCAAACCAAAAAGAAAATCCAATCAATATTTGCTTCTCGGAGTAACGAATTCCATTTATATGCCTTCCAATAATCGCCTATTTACCTAATCCTGGTTCGAAATGTATCGTCGAGTCAGGGCATCTTCTTTCTAATCTCTTTCTACGCTTATTGTACAGTTGCTAAAAACTTTTTTTTTCATTTTTAGTGTTCCGTGCGGAACACTTATAAGATCACTTCGGTGTCTGTCTGTCTGTCTGTCACACCCGATTTTCTCCGAAACTATTTGACATAGAAAGTTGAAATTTGGGACTAATATAGGAATTGATGGCCTCATCAGAGCCGTGCAGTTATGAAAGTTAAATTTTGACTTAAGGGGTTAGTTTTCACTAGGTCATCGAGTGTGGTGTCAAATGAAAGCTCGTGAAAACACGAGTAAAAATATATATATAATGCGCACTTGCGCACACTTTTCTTTGTATTATTTTTAAAAAATCGCGAAAAATCGCTGTCCCCCTACCTTATCTCGAAAAGTACTGATCAAAAATTTTTTAAAAAAACTTTGGAATATTCTCCATGGGGTATAGATTGACCGAAAATTGTCACGAGTACATTACCTTTAATAATTTATCTGGTATATATATAAAAAAAAAAAATTTCAAGGTCATCAGTTTTCAGTAAAGATTGGAAACAAACTTTGTTGAAAACTCATTTGGGGTGTGTTTTGTGAAGTCACTGATCATTTTATAAAACCGTAACAAAATTTTTTATTTTACAAACAATTAACGTACGGAACACTAATCATGCAAGTTCAACTTGCACTTGAACGGTTATTTAGACTAATTACATTTGTTTATTTATAACTATGTATATACATATTTATAGATTTTTAACCTAATTTATATATATTTATATATATATATATATATATATATATATATATATATATATATATATATATATATATATATATATATACATTGCATACGACGGAAATGTTTCATATTGTCGAGTTCTGGAAGAAATAGGTAATGAATTTAAGGATGACATTATTTGGATTTCAGCTGATGAAACTACTGACCGTTGTGGTCGCTATATTGCGAATTTAATTGTGAGGGCATTAAGATTAAAGCATTCTTCTTCCTATTTGGTGGCCTGCAAAGAACTTGACAAGACAAATCATTCTACGATCGCCAGATTTGTAAATGAGGGTATTAAAAAAATATTTCCTGAATCTTCTGCAGATGAAAGAGTGTTTATATTTCTCTCAAATGCTGCTCCCTATATGATCAAGGCAGTCAAAGTCCTCCAAGTATTTTATCCAAATTTAATTCATGTGACGTGCTTTGCTCACGGAGTCCATCGACTCGCTGAAGAAGTACGAATCACGTTTGGAAATGTAAATAAACTGATTTCATCAGCAAAAAAAGTGTTTCTTAAGGCACCTGCTCGCAATAACGCCTATAAAGAAAAGCTGCCAAATGTGCCTTTACCTCCCGAACCAGTGGTAACTCGATGGAGAACATGGACTGAAGTTGTATTATTTTACAATGGACATTGCGAGGCCATCAAAGGTGTAGTAAATGACTTCGATAGTGCAGAGGCTATGGCAGTTCGTCAATCCAAGGAAGCATTTAACGATTCTGATATTAAAAAAACATAGCTTTGATTAGCACTCACTTTTCCCACATACCTGCGGGTATTAAAAAGCTTGAAACTCGAGGTTTGGCGTTGACCGAATCAATTCAGTTAATGAATAAAATCCGTCAAATAAACTCCACATTGCCAGATGTATTCCCGCGTAGAGTTAAAGAAAAGTTTGAAAACATTTTGTGCAATAACCCAGGCTTTGAACCTTTGTGTCAAATTGATAGTTTTATTAATGGGACGGGTGAACTTTTGCCAGAAACAATAAGTGCTAACATAGCACCCAGATTCAAACACTGCCCAGTTACCTCAGTGGATGTGGAACGGTCTTTTTCCACTTATAAAAATATTTTAAGTGATCGAAGACACAATCTTACTACCCAACATTTGGAACAATACCTTGTTGTTTACGTATACAAGAATACAAATGTTAAATAATTTTAAAAAATGTTAAATAATTGTTAATTAAATTTAAACATCGTCGATAACTTGTTAATTTTATGCCGATTTTGAAATAAAAAACTAAAAATTACTACTTTTATTATTATTTAATATTGCATATTTTGACCCTTTTCATGCATATTTTAAGCATTTTTCATGCATATTTGCATGCATATTTCAAGATTTTTATGTTGCATATAATCCGGTCTCTATTTATAACCCATATTGTGCGCTATCAACTCCAGAAAAAAGGACGTAATTTTAAAATAGAAAATCATTGTAACTTACCTCATGGCTGTTTGTTTTGAAACTTCCCAATTTTTACCTTTTCTTTTTCGAGGATGTACATCATTCTCTACAGGATATTTTGAGAGATTCATTAAAAAAATTAATTGTTTAGATATTTGTATAAACAAATATTTTTTTATTAAAAAATAAAAACTGAAACAAATAAAAACACAAAGAAAATAAATGAAGCAACCTGAATTTCATAACCTTCTCAATCAGTGCGACATAAGCGCTCCATGTGGACACAGCCCGAAGCTTGGGTTCAGAGGGTTTTGAAACATAAGTGAAATTTCACCGCTCTTCGGGAGGGTTTTAATCTGAACAACTTCTCTCAGTTATAGTGTCCCCCAAGACTGATTTTCGAAAAATGATGAACTGAAAGGGATTTGAAATTAAACGCCTTATGTATAAGAGATAAGATGCAACACCAGTTTCGTTATAAATAAAAAACTATTTTATTTTCAATAAGAGTTTTTATTACAAAACATTTGTGATGTGTAAAACATAAAATTGTATAACAACAATAAAACTAACTTAAGAATAAACAGCTTTTCTACTGGCCAAGTTTAAGAGCCATCACAGGAAAACATAGTACCTATAGGCTTTGAAAAATTTAAGTTTAAGTTATGTTTAAGGTCGTGATCACATTCTTATGAATGGTCTCTAAGTCACTAAATCTATGGCTTTGTATTATGGCTTTTGCGCAAAATAAAATAAGTTGCTTGGGGCCAGAACAATAAAAAAAAACAGTTTTTCTTAGGGAGTAACTAGAAGTTAAATAGTGAGGAACGACAAGATTGTCGTATAGTCGAACTTAGTCATGTCTGCTGAATGACATAAATTACCCACTTTTTGCTATTTCTTAGTTTTTGGCCAAATCTGGATTCGGTCCTTTGTATAGGGACATTCTTCATTCGGATCATCTTCTAACACCTCTCAATTATTCTTACGTCGCGCGGACCACTCAAAGACCATGATAGGACATAGATAATCATTACCGTAGGAAACTTGAACCAAGCTAAAAACTAATCTGCGAACTTTAAACGCTCACGGAATACGAATCAATATGGCTCACTCATCACATCTATGACCAGCAGACGTCAACGACACTGGAAAACTTTTTCCATTTGCTTGTGGATGTGTCTTCATCCCTGTGTGTAATAAATTTCTACTCTAAAATATTTTTAATTATTATAGTTATCTATAACTATATTATATTCTTGTAAAATCTTATTCATAAGCGAATCAAATTCATCTAGGCTGTTCTGGGCCTTCTCTGGTGACATTGTTTCGACTTCGTTATACACGAACTTCACATACTGTGACGGTGCCAGGAACGTTCTAGTTTTCATCTTTATACTATCTGTAACCTGTAGTTGATAATAAACTGTTAGTCAAGAAAAAACAATACCATCTTTGTTCGTTGTTTTTATATTGATTAAAATTCTTTGACTACTTATCTCCTTTTGTTTTTTTTTTGAAAGTAAGGTTTGTTAGTTATTAGACAAGAATTTTATTAACATATTTTTCATAATAGTATAATTTATATATAGATTCCTTCAGTCCTTCAACTATACTCTATTTATCTGAAACTGATAGTAATAAAACTACCAGTGGACTGCCAGGAGGTCCTATAATAGAAGCGTGCTATCTATTTCCAGGTATTTTACAGTACAGGTATACTCTTTTGTAGCGAAGTTTTATTGCCGATCAAATCATTTTATTTACATACCTTCCTGTTGCCCCAACTATAAATACATATTTAGAGCAGCATGCGGAAGTGTCAAGCCAGTTAGTGACAAGTCAGGAAGTGTGATAACAAAATGTTTTCTCCATCGAAACATCAAAAGTTCGGGCAGCTAGTCCATAATGAAAAGCGTATAGTTAAAAATATATTTGACTACGTTTAAAACGATCAGAATTGTGATTTAAATGTAGACGATTGTGTGACAAAATGTTCCTTAATGATCGGGGTTGGTAAAGCCACAGTTTACATAATTTTAAGAGAAGAAAAGGGGAGTATAGACTCTCCAAAAAAGAGACCAGGCAGAAAAGAACTTCAGCTGATAGACAACACAAAACAAACAGTAAGGCGTATTGTTCATAACTTTTTTATGGAAAAAAGAATTCCAACTTTGGGTATAATCCTGCAGGCTACGACAAGCCACCCAGAAATACCGAAAATGAGTAGAGTAAAACTATGGAGTGTTTTAAAAGGTATGAATTTTTATTGGAAAAGAAAAAGAAAATCTTTATTGATAGAAAGTGGAGACATTGTACACTGGAGAAGCGACTATTTAAGGAAAGTTAGAAAAGCTCTATCTGAAGGAAAAAGGATATATTACTTAGATGAGAAGGGCACACAGTCAAGAAATTTTGGCAAGATATATATAATCAAAAATGCTCGCCAAGCATTCAATGAAGGTTTCTCTACTGGTCTTAAACCGCTATCTGGTAAGGGACGTAGGTTAATTATTACGCATATTGGAAGCGAAAGTAGACAGAGGTCTTTTAACATTCGTATCCAAGAAAATAGGAGATTATCATGAAGATGATAGACTTAATACCAGACGATTCTGTTATTATAATGGATAACGCAAGCTATCATTCTAAAAAATTAGAACCAGAGTTCCAACTCCAGGGTGGTTGAAAAAGGACATCATAATAAATATTTAAACATTATAAAACTGTTACTGTTCGGAAATAATACGTCACTCAGGGGCACCACCACTGGCCAGAAACTATTTCAGACTATTTAGTTCCAAACAAAGGGGTCGTTTTCCTATTGTATTCAAATATAAGAGATTGCGAACATTAGACCGATACCAGATGGTATTCCGATAAAGTCGTTGAACTGCTACATTACAGGTAAAATATAGGTAAAACTTTGGGCCCCTTACTAATGCTTGATGCTAATTTGCATAATTCTAGATGATTTATTGCTATCATTTTCAAATAAATAGAGTATAACTAAACTTTAGATGATGCAATCAAAATATTTAATCTATAACGTATTTAAAAATGTGAAGATTTTTTTGTAAGAACTAACCTGATTAGAAGGAGCAAGGGGTTCTTCTAAAGACGTTATATCAATGGAATTTATTAGTTCGTCCACCGAACTGTTCTCTGTCACGGAATCTAAATTAGTTATATCAGTCTAAAAAATAAAGAATTAATATTGATTTGGTGAATTATTTGCTCTACGCACATAGGGGTATTTCAGCGTTTTAGGCGGCCATAAATTTCCTAAAACTTGCCCCAGGTAGAAAAAATTTGCTACCTAACACTATTGAATAGGCTTAGAACAATAGGCGACCCCTCCCCTTACTCATTTGACAGCGCGTGCGCTGGAGTCTCAGTCGGAATTTGATCGTCGCTCTGAGCGTTCGTTTCTCTTCTCGACATTCGTTACAGATTTTTCTTTTTTGGAGTTTATCTTGAAGAAAATTGTGACGAATTTGAATATTACAGAGCAAACATATTGAGCATTTTTATGTTTTTTTTTTTAAATAATTAGTAATGTTTTGAAGATGTGATGAAAATGTTACTCGAAATTATTATACGAAAACCCGTCTTTCGGTATTTAAAAAGGTATTTGTTATACTTCAGGGCGCGTCCCAGTGATTTTATTGGTTTTTATAGAAAAAAGAGCATTTGCACTAATCAAATGTATCAATATTAGTCGTGATTTCCCGTGAAATAGAGGTTTTCATGGTCTTTAAATGGGTGAAAAGCACGTGGTATTTTGTATATATATATATATATATATATATATATATATATATATATATATATATATATATATATATATATATATATAATCGTATATCTCTTCTACCGTATGGTGTAAGGCAGTTATACATTCTCCTTTTTTTTCCTCTCAATCTCCACATATAAACTTCTTCCATCTGTCTTTACCCTTTGCCATTTTCACTGCTTCTTTCCAGGATTTTCCCTTCTCCTTAAGCATACCTCCAATACTCCTATTCCAGGTCTGTCTAGGTCTTCCTCGTTTTCCCTGTATTCCGGCATCAAACGTTTATTTCACCTGTCTATCATCCTCCATTCTCTGTATATATCCCGACCATCCCAACTCTCTTTGTTGTATATATTCCATAATTGCTTGTACTCTCGGCGTTCTCCTTATTTCTGTATTCCTTATTCTGTCTTTCCGTGTAACTCCCTGTACTGTATTTCATTTCGACGGTTTGTATCTTGTTTTTCTGCCTGTCTGTTAGGGTCCATGATTCACGTCCATATGTTAGGATTGTCCTGTAAATTGCTTTGAACACTTTTATTGTTGTTTGTTTCGTCACTTCTTTCTTCCTAATGAATTTATTACTTATTGTATAGTAAAGTTTGTTCGTTTTTTTCAATTCTTTCATTAATTTCTTTGCCTTGTTTTCCAGTTTCATCCATTATCACTCTCAAATACTAATACTGTTCCACTTGTTGAATTTTATTCCCTTCTATGTAAGTGTTCGTTTGTTAGCTTTCCATTGCCATTACCTTCGTGTTATCTATATTAATTTTCATACCTTCTTCTCTAAACGCTTTATTCCAAATATCGAGGTTTCCTTATAATTGTCTCTCATTTTTCGCCACTAGCACAATACCATCAGCAAAAACCGCTTCAGATATTTCTATTCTTTTTAACTTCCAGTATCCGATTGTCATTCTTTTCACTTTTATTTCGCATTTCTTGATTATTTCATCCATGTATACAGTGAACAATTTGTATTTATCTATTTTTTTAATTTAAGATGGACTGGCGACATAAAAAAATTAGCAGCACAAGATTGGATGCAAAAAGCAAACAACAAAGCTCATTGAAGACAACTTGGGGAGGCTTACATTAAATTATTGATAGAATAACATTTTGCAGCATTCAACAATAGGTCATTAATAAATGCTGGATCTAGCCCGGCTGTTTGTGAAGCAAATTTTCCACTAATGGATCTTGATCCTTAAACCAATAACACTTAAAGACTTCTCTACCACTTGCGCAATTGTCAATCTACGCAGTTTTTTTTTCAGGTACCGTGACCGTTCAACGATCGTTGGTTATCATGTTGGCTACCATGTTGTTGATGATCGTTTTATTGACAGCCGCTCGAGAGAATTGAACCGTAGACTTTCCGTACCACTACCTTAAATTTTTCAACCACGATGTTCTCCTTCTCCCTGGACCACGTTTGCCTGGAATCTTTCCAAGATTTTATGTTTTTCCAGATGTGCCACAATGCGGCCAAAATATTCTAATTTGCATCGCTTGATGGTCATGACCACCTCCAAGTCCTTGTCCATTCGAGTGAGAACGCTGTTCTTATTAATTCTCTCCGTCCAACTAATTTTCAGCAGTCGTCGATAGGCCCACATCTCGAGTGCCTCCAGACGCTTAAACATTGCTTCAGCTAGCGCCCACACTTCCATGCCGTACAAGAGAACCGGAAAGACATAGCAGCCTACCATTTTCAATCGTAGTTTCAATAATAGGTCGTGACTAGTTAAGATTTTTTTTTTTTTTGGATGGTTGTAGCTTCTACTTGATGGAAATTCATTATAAATCTATAATAAAAGACTGTTTTTAGTCAATTTCCACTGGTTTATTTAAATTGTGATGACGCGTTTCGCTGTCGATCGCTTCAGATCTACATTTTACACTGTCAAGTTAGGTTTAATATTCACAGTTTTATATAATTTCTTAATTATAATATTACATCTAATTAAATTACATTGATAGTATTGGGAAATCCACACAGATTTGGAGTTAGGAGAATAAATTCAATAATGGTGAATTGTTTAAATCTACCTGGTCGTTGAGTAAAGTACCTGTAGTTCTTAATCGATTTATTTGCATTGTCTCTAAAAGGTTTAATTTTAAACCTTTTTGTTGGGTGTGTAAAATTTTGAAATTCTTGTTAAATGTGTGATTTTCTGTTAAAAGATGATTAGCATATGTTGAATTAGATTTTCTATGGATGAAACTTTTTTCGTGTTCTGTAATTCTTTGTCTAAATGTACGTCCAGTTTGTCCGATGTATGTTTTAGGACATGACCCACATGTTAATTGATAAACCCCTGATTTATTGTCTTTATTGATTTGTGGTTTGTAGTTTTTAAGATATTTCCATATAGTATTGTTAGTCTTGTAAGCTATGTTGATATTTTTTTGATTTAAAAATTTCCCCAGTTTTTCCGTTGGTTTGCCGAAATAGGTTAAGCATTTAAAAGTAGTATTTCTGTCCTTAAAACGTGGGTATATTTCTGAGATTGCCTTGTTTCTAAGTTTTTTCCTAACGATACTATTGATTAAAGTAACCGAATAACCGTTGTTAACGGCTACTTGTTTTATGTAGTTTAATTCTTTAGTAAAATTTTCTTCTGATAAGGGGAGATTAGTTAGTCTATGTATAAAACTATGATAAGCTGCAAGTTTATGATGGTTAGGGTGGTGAGAACTATTGTGAATTGTTGTATCTGTATGACAAGGTTTGTGATATATTGCAAATTCATGTTTTTTCATGGCTTTACTGATTGTTAAGTCTAAGAAATTGATTTTCCCTTCGACTTCTTCTTCCATTGTAAAACTGATATTTCTATGTAAAGAATTAATATACTGTAAAAAGTGAGTTAATTGTCTGTCCGTACCTGTAAAGCATACAATTATATCGTCTACGTATCGATACCAGTAAAGACAATTATTACTATTGTTATTATGGTTGTTAAATATCATTGTTTCAATACTGTCCATGAAAATTTCGGCAAGTAATGGACTTAATGGACTCTCCCATAATTAACCCTTCCTTACTATTGTAAAATGTATTATTAAATGAAAAATAATTTTGTCTTAGGCAAGTTCTTAATAAATTAATTATGTCCATTTTTATAACTTCATTTACTTTGTTTTTTGTTAATAGGTTCTCTATTAAAGTTATGGTTTCGTCTGGGGGAACACTTGGAAATAAGTTTTTGACATCGAAAGAGACTAATTTAGAATTATCTGGTATTGTTATATTCTTAACTTTATTCACGAGTTCGTATGAGTTTTTGATACTATATTTAGGTTCAAATTTGGTATGATATTTGATTAAATCAATTAAAAAGGATGACGTCTTATATGCTGGAGCAGACATGTAGGAAACAACTGGTCTGATTGGGTGGTCAAGTTTGTGTAGTTTTATGAGTGAATAAAGTTGTGGGATTTGGGGATTCATATTTATCAATTTAATTTTATCTTTATCGTGAATGATACTTTTAGCCTGTTCAATTTGTTGTTTTATTTCTTTTTGAAAAATATTTGTTGGATCTTTATTTAAAATTTCGTACTTTCCCGTTTTGAAAAAATCTAACGTTTTATTAATATAGTCGATTTTGTCTATTACTATTACTGTGTTACCTTTGTCTGCTTTGGTAAAGATTACATCGTTTTGTTTTGCTTTACTCTGAATTGTTTTTATTGTCCTTAAGTCTTGGTTGATGTTATTAGTGTTAGATATGAATTCTTTTTTAATAATTTCGGCTGTTTGGAATTTTGATAATATGTTGTTAGGACTATCTTTCAAGGCAATCTCAGTATCAATACCTAATGTCTCCGATTCTTTAATATTGAAGTTAGTTTGAATATTGTGTTTGAAACCTTTCGTTAGAAGATTTTTTTCCCTGTCCGAAAAAGGTGTGTTGGAAATGTTAATAAATCGATTAAAGAATTGATGATCAGTAAAAAATTCTTTTTCTTTCTAATTGTCTATACTGGTATCGATACGTAGACGATATAATTGTATGCTTTACAGGTACGGACAGACAATTAACTCACTTTTTACAGTATATTAATTCTTTACATAGAAATATCAGTTTTACAATGGAAGAAGAAGTCGAAGGGAAAATCAATTTCCTAGACTTAACAATCAGTAAAGCCATGAAAAACCTTGTCATACAGATACCACAATTCACAATAGTTCTCACCACCCTAACCATCATAAACTTGCAGCTTATCATAGTTTTATACATAGACTAACTAATATCCCCTTATCAGAAGAAAACTTTACTAAAAAATTAAACTACATAAAACAAGTAGCCGTTAACAACGGTTATTCGGTTACTTTAATCAATAGTATCGTTAGGAAAAAACTTAGAAACAAGGCAATCTCAGAAATATACCCACGTTTTAAGGACAGAAATACTACTTTTAAATGCTTAACCTATTTCGGCAAACCAACGGAAAAACTGGGGACATTTTTAAATCAAAAAAATATCAACATAGCTTACAAGACTAACAATACTATAGGGAAATATCTTAAAAACTACAAACCACAAATCAATAAAGACAATAAATCAGGGGTTTATCAATTAACATGTGGGTCATGTCCTAAAACATACATCGGACAAATTGGACGTACATTTAGACAAAGAATTACAGAACACGAAAAAAGTTTCATCCATAGAAAATCTAATTCAACATATGCTAATCATCTTTTAACAGAAAATCACACATTTAACAAGAATTTCAAAATTTTACACACCCAACAAAAAAGGTTTAAAATTAAACCTTTTAGAGACAATGCAAATAAATCGATTAAGGACTACAGGTACTTTACTCAACGACCAGGTAGATTTAAGCAATTCACCATTATTGAATTTATTCTCCTAACTCCAAATCTGTGTGGATTTCCCAATACTATCAATGTAATTTAATTAGATGTAATATTATAATTAAGAAATTATATAAAACTGTGAATATTAAACCTAACTTGACAGTGTAAAATGTAGATCTGAAGAAGCTGCATCGACAGCAAAACGCGTCATCACAATTTAAATAAACCAGTTGACTAAAAACAGTCTTTTATTATAGATTTTTTTTGTTCTTCATAAATACGGCTCGGGCTTTCTATATTCGAAATTTGACTTCCATAGTCGGGTCCCAATGGTCGTTGATATTGCTACAGAGATACATAAATTTATTCACTCTATCTTTGTGCCGCTGACTGTAATACGCAATTTACATCACAGAAAATGTTTCAGTTGCAGTACTACCTTTTTTACAGCACCACAATCAAAATTAGATTGCTACACGTAGCTACGCTTTTGCGAATTTTGGTAATAATCAAATTGTGTGAGGTGTATCAAGTTGTAAGAGGTTGAAGAGGGATGAAAGTAAATGATCCCATAGACGCAAATAGATGGCACCACTTGTTCTTATTCTTTAACCAGCGTTCTGGAACTTTGTGCATATATTTTGTACGTATATTAAAAAAAACAATACAGAAACTTCGGAATACTTGAATTAAAGCAATTAATACTTACTATATTTTCAAACTCTGTAGCTTGGAACTGTCCTTTTGAAAATTCACCCACGTCTATGGTTGGTTCACTCATAGAGTTGTGTAAGGGTAAGTCATGTATAATAGAACTGAGAGAAGTATGTGAAAGTACCGCTGAACTGGGCGAAGCTTCTGTGGATATTTCCTTTTGCATTTGCTTAGGGCTTGATTTTTGTAATTTCTCGAAGTCGAAAGGCGATGTTAAGCCATTACATAATGAAAAACTGATAGGGGGAGGAAGAGGGTTGAGCGGATCTAAATATGGATCTGGACACTAGAAAAAAATATTCATTTATATACATTATCGGCACATAACAAAAATTATTTTATAATCGCTCTTTTTGTGACTGAGTAAGCCTAATATATTTTTGAATTTTTTTATGTGTACAAAATGAAGTGGGTCCCGACTAAAATAAATTAATACAGTTGCGGGCTCTTTAGTGTTCCGTATGGAATACTTATAAGATCACTTCGTTGTCTGCCGGTCTGTCTGTCTGTTCATCTGTCTGTCCGTCTGTCACACCTGATTTGTTCCGAAATTATTTGACATAGAAAGTTTGAAATTTGGCACAAATATAGGAATTGATGGCCCCATCAAAGCCGTGTTGTTTTGACTTAAAGGGTTAGTTCAGGGTGAAATCGGAAGTGAAAAAAAAAATTACCAGGTCATCGAGCGTGGTGTCAAATAAGTTCAAAAATATATATAATAGTGCAGTAAAAAAGCATCTGGACCTCTGTTGTTTATAAACAATGTAAGTTTTGAATTTTTGCTATAACTAACTTTTTTGTCTCATATAACCGGAGTTATTCACATTTTAAGCTCAAATACCGTGTTTTAAAAAAAACCGTTTATGAGCAACAGTTTTTCGAGGTCCAAAACTCAGGACAATATTCCTGGTAATATCCCAGAGAGGATGAAATTATACGAGGCTGGTTTGAAAAGTCCGTGCAAAAATAAAAACTACTTATGTGTTTGGGGTAAACCTTTTTTATTTTTCGACATAGTCTCCTTTTAGGCTTATACACTTCGTCCAACGATGTTCTAGTTTGTTGATCCCTTCCGAATAATAGGATTTGTCCAAGTCTGCAAAATATCCATTAGTGTCTGCAATCACCTCCTCGTTTGAATAAAATCTTTGTCCCGCCAGCCATTTCTTCAAATTGGGGAACAAATAGTAGTCCGAGGGAGCCAAGTCTGGAGAATAGGGGGATGTGAAACGAGTTGGAATCCTATTTCCATTAATTTTGCGACCACAACTGCTGAGGTGTGTGCTGGTGCGTTGTCGTGATGGAAAAGGTCTTTCTTGTGGGCCAATCACGGGCATTTTTCTTGCAGCTCGGTTTTCAAACGGTCCAATAACGATGAATAATATTCACCTGTAATAGTTTTACCCTTTTCCAGATAGTCGATGAGGATTATCCCTTGCGAATCCCAAAAGACAGTCGCCATAACCTTTCCGGCCGAAGGAACGGTCTTCGCCTTTTTTGATGCAGATTCCCCCTTGGTAACCCATTGTTTAGATTGTTGTTTGGTCTCAGGAGTATAGTAATGTATCCATGTTTCATCCACAGTGACGAAACGACGCTTAAAGTCCTCCGGATTCTTCTGGAACAGCTGCAAACCATCCTTGCAACACTTCACACGATTCTGCTTTTGGTCAAGCGTGAGCAATCGCGGCACCCATCTTGCGGATAGCTTTCTCATGTCCAAATGTTTATGCAAAATATTATGTACCCGTTCAGTCGAGATGTCCACAGCACTAGCAATCTCACGCACCTTAACTCTTCTGTCATCCATCACCATATGATGGATTTGATCAATGATTTCTGGAGTCGTAACCTCCACAGGCCGTCCAGAACGTTCAGCGTCACTTGTGCCCATATGGCCAGTCCGAAAATTTTGAAACCACTTATAAACTGTTCTAATCGAAGGTGCAGAGTCACCATAATGTTTATCAAGCTTCTCTTTAGTCTCCTGAGGCGTTTTGCCTTTCATAAACTAATGTTTAATCACCACAGGAAATTCTTTTTCGTCCATTTCTTGAAAATCACTCGACTTCCTTGATTCACACGAATGCCAAACACAAAGAAATAGACCAATATGGCTGAAACTTGGTGTGCGTTCATTCAAGAGATGCTACTAACTAAACATGACCTCGATACGCGCCGGTGGTGCCATCTCTCGGACTTTGCACGAACTTTTCAAACCAGCCTCGTAATATTGCTGTATCTAAAATATGACTATCTCATCATTATTTTGACTTTTTTTTATTTCACTAAAATGTAATGCTTGCGCACACTTTTCTTTGCATTACTGTTTAAAAATTGCCAAAAATCGCTGTCCCCCCTCTTATCTCGAAAAGTACTGACCATAAAGTTTTGAAAAAGTTCCTCAATATTCTCCACAAGGTTTTTAAAACTCATTTGGGATGTGTTTTCTGAAGTCATTCATCATTTTATACCAAAAGCAATCGACGTAAGGAACACTAATTGCGCAAGTTCGACTTCCACATGGCCGGTTCTTTTTCTTATAACTTATTTATACTTCAGATATACCTTATCTACCTCAAGAAATAAAAGTTTGCAGGTTTACAGCTAAAAAATTTTTGCCCATGAGATTCTGCGTGCAAGAGGACAAATGAACTTGCATAAAACGTTTCTGGAATGCTTTTTTTGGATAATTTAAAACCACCTTTGATATTTACAGTGTTTCAGAACTTTATGGTAGGTTAGGTGCGCTTTTAGTTTTACCGATAAAATTAAAAGCGCAAGCGCAAAGCGACATATATGTATGTATGTATGTATGTATGTATGTATGCATGTATCTATAATATATATAAAATGCAACGTCTCTCTGTCTGTCTGTCCGTTAGTGCGCTTATCACTGGAGAACCACTTATCCGATTTACGTACTTTTTTTTAAAAACATACATATGTTGTCTGGCCAGGTTATAGGCTATATTTTATTACGATAGGTAGCATAGGGAATGAGCAATGACGATAATAGTGAATGAAGTCGGAAAAAAGTCTGCCGCGCGTTCCCTTGCAATACACAGCCTAAACCATTAAATTTGGAACAATATTATGTAGCAGAGAATATCTATAATTTATAATATATATAAAATGCAATGTCTCTCTGTCTGTCTGTCTGTCCATTAGTGCGTCTATCACGCGAGAACCACTTATTCGATTTACGTGTCTTTTTTTAAATTCATACATATATTTTTTGGCCAGGTTATATAGTAATAATAATAATTTATATCTATAACATATGTAAAATGCAACGTCTCTCTGTCTGTTTATCTGTCCGTTAGTGCGCTTATCCCTCGAAAACCACTTATTCGATTTACCTGATTTTTTATATTCATACATATGTTCTCTGACCAGGTTATAGATATATATTTTATTACATCTATAATATATATAAAATGCAACGTCTCTCTGTCTGTCTGTCCGTCCGTTAGTGCGTTTATCACGGGAGAACCACTTATCCGATTTACGTGTTTTTTTTTTTAATTCATACATATGTTCTCTGGCCAGGTTATATAATAATAATAATAATCTATATAATATACCATATATAAAACGCAACGTCTCTCTGTCTGTTCGTTAGTGTGCTTATCATTCGAGAACCACTCATCTGATTTACGTGATTTTTTTTAAATTCTTAATTTAATATATGTCAAAAAAAATCTATAATATATATAAAACATAAAGGCTCTCTGTCTGGCTGTCTATTCATTACTGTGCTTAGCACTCAAGAACCACTTATCCGATTTACGTGTTTTTTTTTTTATAAAATACAAAGGGAATAAACAGAGACAAAATGCTAATATGTAGGAAAAAAGATGGAAGTTTAGCAGTAAGCTTGGTAGAAAGACTGAATAGATGGGGGGGAATACTTTAAAGAAACACTAAATGGAGATGAAAATGAGTTGAATGAGAAATATGTTAGGAAGCAAAATTAACTGAGGGGCAAGAGGGGACAAACAAACCCTGCAAAGAAGAAATAAGAAAAATACTCAGAACCCAAAAAAAATAAGGCCCCGGGTGGAAATTGTATAACAGCAGGACTGATGAAAGCTGGAGGAGTAGATCTGGAAAATGAAATATGCCGGTTGGTGCAAGAAATATGGGAAACAGAAAAGATGCCAGTGAGCTGGAGAGAGTCGCTCATTTGTCCAATATACAAAAAAGGAGAAAAAAAACTATATGTGCTAATTATAGACCAATAGCCTTACTGGATGACGTTTACAAGATAGTAGTGTTGACTATCAAAAACAGACTAGAAGAGAAAGCCGAGTCTATTCTGGGAGAGTACCAGTGTGGATTCAGGAAAAGTAGATCGGTTACAGACCAGATATTTTCGATTAAGCAAATCCAAGATAATAGCTTAAAACAAAATTTGGCACTACACTTGGTCTTTGTGGATTTCAGAGAAGCATATGACTCTATAATTAGAGAAGGACTCTACAAGATAATGGAAGAACTACAAATTCCAAGTAAATTGATTCGCATGGTGAGAATGACCCTGAATGACACGGAAAATAGAGTGTTGGTTGAAGGCAAAGTATCAGACAAGTTTAAGATAAAGAGACGATTAAGACAAGGGGATCCAGTGTCGACATGTCTATTTAATTTGGTAATAGGGAAGATAATCCGGAAGTCAGAAATCAAAACAAATGGAACGATATACCAACAAACCTGCCGATGCTTGGCCTATGTGGATGATGTAGCAGTAATTGTAACAGCAAAAAGAACCTCAAGAAAGGGGAAGGATGAGAGGACTAAAGATAAATGAGGAAAAAACAAAATAAATGGAAATTACAAAGAAGAAGGATAATAAAAACAACAAAAATTTAGATATAATAAACAACTTAGGGAAAAGATATACGTTTGCAAAAGTAGACAAATTTAATTATCTGGGAGTAACAATAACAGAGAGTGGACAAGAAAGGACAGAGATACAAGAAAGAATAGCGAAAGGACAGAGATGTTTGGGGGCAATGAATCCATTATTACGAATTAAAATGCCTATATTCGAAACCCCTTATAAGCCAAATCATAAGAAGCCAGCGATTAAGATGGTTGGGACACCTGGCAAGGATGAAGGAAGAAAGACAAAGCAAGCCGTAATAAGAGGAGTGGTTGGAAGAAGATGCAAGGGTAGACCTCGATCTACACGGATTCACGGAGTAAAGCAAGATCCGGAGTTGATGGGAATCCCACACTGGGAAAAGCTAAAAGGAGATAAAAAGAAGTGGAGATAAGTTGCAATCAAGCCATGGGCCTCTAAGGTCCCTTGAACTATATAATATATATAAACATAACGAATAAGCAGTGACGATAAAGGCGAATCAAGTCCACGCGAGCGGAACCGCGGGCACAGCTAGTATAATATAATATATAATATATATAATATATATACATATATATATAT
The DNA here is from genome assembly GCA_019049505.1 of Pachyrhynchus sulphureomaculatus. Lineage (NCBI taxonomy): Eukaryota > Metazoa > Arthropoda > Insecta > Coleoptera > Curculionidae > Pachyrhynchus > Pachyrhynchus sulphureomaculatus. The sequence goes on along the minus strand of CM032455.1, from coordinate 3,107,521 downwards.
ATATATATATATATATATATATATATATATATATATATATATATATATATATATATATATATATATATATATATAATATATATAATATATATATATATATAATATATATATATAATAAATATATATATAATAAATATATATATATATATATATATATAATAAATATATATATATAATAAATATATATATATATATATATATATATATATATATATATAAAACGTAGGCTGAAAAGTTTTTGGTCTAACACGTAGATGTCGCCCTTTTCAAAAAATCCATATGATTTTTAGGAAGAACCAACCCTCAAACGATACGTGTCAAAATGTCATGATATTTCGACAATTAGTTTACAAGTTACAGTGGTTTTAGTGACGCTACTTTTGATATTTTCAAAACAATGTAAAAAATAGAATTTCGTGCGTTGTTTAAACACTGTTTTTTGATGGAAAAAAATACCGTTCAAGCAAAACAATGGCTCTATCAGTGTTACGGGTACTCTGCCCCAGGAAAATTAATCATTATTTACTGATATGCTGAATTTAAATGCCACTGTACAGATACAAATGATGCTGAACGCTCTGAACGCCCAAATTAGGTGGTTACACGGGAAAACATAAAAAAAAATCCACAAAATTGTTTGGAATGACCGTAAAGTGACATTGCGTGAGATAGTTGATACCCTAAAGATATCAAAAGAATGTGTTAATCATATTTTGCATGAACATTTGGGCATGAGAAAGCTCTATTCGAAATGGGTACCGCGTTTGCTCACAGTGGACCAAAAACAACTACGTGTTTGGACCGGAGCCTGAGCGCTGTTTGGAGCTGGAGCGCAATAAAAAGGATTTTTTCATGCGATATGTGGCAATGGTTGAACCATGGATCCACCCTACACACCGTAATCAAATCGGCAGTCAGCTGAGTCGACAGCAGCCGGTGAATGCGGCCCGAACCGACCAAAGACACAACAGTCGGTTAGGAAGGTTTTGGCCTCTGTATTTTGGGATGCGCATGGAATAATTTTCATCGACTATGCTGAGAAGGGAAAAACCATCAATAACGAATATTATATAAAGTTATTGGTGTTCTTTCATCGAGACAATGTACCGTGCCACGAATCAATGGTTACGATGGCAAAATTGCATGAATTGAAGTCCGAAGTGCTTCCTCATTCATCGTAGTCGCCAGATTTGGCCCCAGCGAGTAATATCTAATCGCAGACCTCAAAAAATTGCTCGCGGGAAAGAGATTTGGCTCCAATGAAGAAGTTATCGTCGACACTGAGGCCTATTTTGAAGGCAAAGACAAATCCTTCTACAAGAAAGGTATAGAAATGTTAGAAAAGCGTTGGACTAATTGTATCACTCTTGAAGAAGACTATGTTGATGAATAAAGTCGAATTTTGCAAAAAAAAGTGTTTTAAGTAGCTAGACCAAAAAATTTTCAGCCTACATGTTATTATCTCATTTACTAAGATCAAAAGTACGTCTTAAAGGAGTCATTTCAAAATACCAAATAAGAAATTAAATGAATTGAAACCAACTGTTATTTAATAGATTGGTGAAATAGAGGGGACAGGAGAATATTCATTTTTAAATTAATTAAAGAAATTTGTAAACTTGTGGAGGACTTATTTAATTCTAACCTATTTTTTACATTACTAAAAATACGTACCAGGTACTCTAAGTCGTCTCCAAAATAATCTGAACCGAAAGCAGTCAATGTAGAAGGACTTATAGATCTTACGCGATCGTTTACCGTTTGTTCTTTTGAGCTTCTATTTGCAAGTATGGAACGGCTTGATGATTCACTAATGTCCATATTTTCGCAATTCTCAGAAATCTAAAAAAATCGATAATATGGACCATTATAATACTAAAGCAAGACGACTGTTATGCAAACGTGTATTTTTAGATAGAACTTATATTTGTTTCATTGAACAATCATCATCAGCTTATACTGTCCATTGCTGTACGAAAGCCTCCCTCAAGTCGTGCCACTTTTTTCTGTTCTGGGCCGCTTGCACCCAATTTCCAGCCGCTCTTTTCAAATCATCAGTCCACCGACTTGGTGGTCTCCCTCTACTCTGATAGGCTTCTGATCTTGGTCGCCACTCTATAATTCTCTTTGTCCATCGTCCATCCTTAAACCTAGCAGCATGCCCAGTCCAGTTCCTTTTAAGATGTAGAATGAATTTTACCACGACTTGTACCCCTGTTCTCGTCTTGATAACGTGATTTGGAATGTGATCTCTAAGAGTAACGCCTAACATTGACCTCTCCATCTTTTGTTGCATGACACATACACTCCTGGACAAAATTAACGCAACAATCTGAAAATTAATTTATCCTTTTCTTATGTCAGTTTTAAAGTTTATCGAGTATTTGAATAGTAGGCTATGCATATTTTGTTTCGTTGTTCATGACAGAAATCAAAACAATTCGTTTAGATTTACAGTTTTAAAGAATTTTTTAGAAGATAAACAATTTTCTGTAATAATGCGATAGATTTTCTTTAAAAGTAAGCTTATAAATTGTTCCCTTTTTCAAAGTAATACGTTTTTGTGGTAGACTGTTTTATTTTTGACCCGAAGAATTAGAAAAATGAATCGAACAAGGAATTTAACTGAACACGAGGTAGTGCGAGCCTCAGTTTTATTGGACGAGGGATATTGTCAGAGTTATGTTGCCAATTTGTTAGGCAAACATCGTTACACAATAAGTCGTATGGTAAGACGCTTGAATGAAGTAGGAACTTATTCTAGAAGGCTAGGGAAAGGGCGAAAACGATGCACTAGCGACCTAGATGAACGTTTTATAAGACAATATGCTTTAAGAAACAGGACTGTCACTAGTTCTATAATAAGAAACGAACTCGAAGCTGTTCGCAATGTCACAATTTCTTCTAAAACAGTTAGAAGATGGTTAAAAGAAGCTGAAATAAATAGTAGGAGACCAGCCACTGCGCCCTTGCTTACAAGAGAGAACAGAGTTGCCAGGTTACGTTTTGCTCGAAATCACGAAAACTGGTCTGTGGATGATCGGAAACAAGTTTTCTTCACAGATGAAACTAGGGTTAGTCTAAAACATCCAGATGGTCGTGAGCGAGTATGGCGAAGACCAGGAGAGAGGTTTGCTCCTTGCAATATCTCTGCAAGGATTCCATTCGGCGGTGGCTCTGTTATGTTTTGGGGTGGCATCTGCTTTGATGCTCGCACAGAGTTAGTTCCTGTCCGTACGAGATCCATGAATGCTGACTACTATCTTGAGAATATTGTAATAGAACATGTGATGCCTTTCGGTCATTTTGTGGGGCCCAATTTCCTGTTTATGCAAGACAACGCTCGACCTCATGTGGCTAGGAAGGTACTCGATTATCTTAATCAAGTTGATATACCAATTATGCAATGGCCATCCGATAGAACATGTATGGGATCACCTTAAGAAATGTGAAACGTCATATACCTGCACCTAGAAACCTGAGGGAACTTGAAAATGCAGTTATCACAGAATGGGAGCAAATTCCTCAAGATTTTATCCAAAATTTAATTAGAAGCATTCCTAGGCGCATAAACGCTGTCATTCGAAGTAGAGGAGGCAACACACGCTACTAGTGTCCCAGTTACACCATTAATTTTGCTACTAGTGTCCCAGTTTATTTTTTTCATTATTACATAATTTCAACGATTTTGTTATTAGGTCTTAAGAATAATTTTAATTCGAATCTTATAGAGAAATTTGGTAGCTAATTCACTTTTAAAGTATCCGAATAAGTTTTTTCTAACTTTTAGTGTAACCAATGTTCATAAAAAATTGTTAAAATTAATTCATTATAGAGATTTGTATGATTTCATATATTGTTGCGTTAATTTTGTCCAGGAGTGTAGTCTATTTGATTTTTGGTGATATGGTCTGGTGAGTCTAGTGGGGACTTCCACGTGTAAAATCTTCATGGTGGTAGGTTGAAGAAGGTGTTAGTGTAACATAACCTATTTCTTCACTGAAAATGTTTAGTTGTTCGCCTCTGTTGTTTCTTTCACCTAGACCATATGGTCCTACGGAAATTCCTGAACTACCTCTTCTAATCTTGGCGTTGAAGTTTCCCATTATGACTGTCAAGTCCCGTTTTGGTATTGTTTTTAGGACTTTTGTTATTTGCTGGTAAAATTGCTCAACCTCTTCATCCCGTTTATCTGCAGTGGGAGCATATATTTGTACGATGTTAAGAGGAACAGGTTTCGCTCTTATTTAGAGAAGCATTATTCTGTGTGAAACAGGAGCAAAATTTGTGACGCACTTGTCTGTAGCTTTGTCAATTATAACTCTCACTCTATACTCTATACTCATGTTTATTTTCGGCCTAGCCTGAATAGTATATTTTGTAATTTTCCATGCTACAGTGACCTGAACCATCTTACTTCGCTTATACCCATAATGGATATGCCAAGTCTGTTCATTTATAGGATCGCATTATGAGCTTCTCCTGCCTGGTAAAGAGTTTCAGATGCATATTTTGATGTTTTTTCAATGTTTTCTTTTCTGATTTAGCAGCGTTCAAAACTGTCCTCCCGGAGATCTAATTGGGGGACTATAGACTCCGAAATTTTTCGCTAGGTATATTCAATTTGAATCATTAATGCAGTAGTTTAACATTTCCTTCTGCATTCCCATGCCGTTGACGACTTGTGTAGTTCATCCGCCTTTAAGAGCTATTTCTCACCCCGAGGACAAGACAGCCTGCCCTATTGCTAGTTTCATACCAATCATATCTGAGTAGCATTCCTCTATCCGCTACCCGGGGAGGCGCCTCCTGGAGGACTAGCAACTCCACACCGAATATTAACACAAACAAATTTCAGGTTCGAACTTCTAGAAATTACATTCAGTTATCTTCTTATTTGCTTGTATTCCGAATGAGCACAAATCTTCGATTCAAGCTTGTACCGTTTAAAATAAAAAATGAATATAAAGGGTCTTCCATTTGGGACTTGACAACTTTGAAATTTCACTGTGAACGCACCCTTAAGCCAATCACCGAACTGTCAAAGTCAAAACTTTCAGTAAAGTCAACATTTTCATCATGGTGAAGTACACGAACGAACAACGTTTACAAATAATTAAAATTTACTACCAAAATTTGGAGTCGGTGACTGCAACTTTAAGAGCGTTAACGCCAATTTTTGGTCGTAATTCTCGTCCCAGTATACAAGCAATTCATAGTCTAGTAAAAAATTTGAGTTAACATATTCGCTGCTGGATGTTCCCGTGCCAGTGAGACAACGGGTTGGTCGAAGTGGCCAGAATATTGCTGCCGTTCAAGCGTCCATCTCAAACTAACCAAAACAATCGATTTCACGGCGTTCTCAAGAATTGGGCATCGCTCAGACCACACTATGGCGAATTTTGCGAAAGGATCTTGGCCTGCACCCTTATAAGTTAAAGTTAACTCAAGAACTAAAGCCACTCGATCATATGAAGCGACGTACGTTCTCGAATTGGGCTCTAGAAATGTTGGAAGAAGATGACCAATTTCATCGCAAAATCATCTTTAGTGATGAAGCGCATTTTTGGATAAACGGCTTCGTCAACAAACAGAATATGCGTTATTGGTCAGGTGAAAACCCTCATGTGCTTGAAGAAACATCACTTCATCCACAAAAAATTACTGTTTGGTGCGGTTTTCATGCCGGTGGTGTCATTGGGCCGTTCTTTTTCGTTGATGAAAAATAACCGTCACGTTACAGTCAATGGAGATCGCTACAGAGGCATGTTACAACGTTATTTCTTTGATCAATTGCATGAGCTAGACATTAATGATATGTGGTTTCAACAAGACGGCGCCACAAGCCACACAGCGGGTGTAACAATCGACTTACTGCAATCTAAATTCGGTGAACGTGTTATATCGAGAAATAGTCCGTCGAATGGCCGCCTAGATCGTGTAATTTAACACCTCTAGACTTCTTTTTATGGGGGTACGTTAAATCATTGGTCTATGTTAACAAGCCTACGTCGTTAGAGGAGCTCAGAGCCAATATTGAAAGAGAGATAGCGCCGTTTCCGTCGAAATGTGTGGCCGAGTCATCGAAAATTGGGTTCAACGAATCGACCGCTGCAAACGTGCCCGTGATGGACATATGAATGAAGTCGAATTCCATACATAAATGTTTTGATTGTACTTCAAGCCGATAGTAAAATTTTCGAAATGTCTCAAATGGGTTGCGTTTTATTTCAAAAAAAAGTTGTCAAGTCCTTAATGGAAGACCCGATAAGAGGTCACGTTATTATGGGAAATTTATCAGTAATTTTAGATGCATGTTCGGTATTACACCTGATAGTAACTTACCTTATATCTTTTGAACATCTTAAGCATGTCAGCGGTAAAATCGATTGCTTTTTTCGACACTTCGCTATCACGGTTGTCTTGAACTGCACTTTTCATCACATACAAACACCCAATTTGGCTTAATTGATTCAAGACTTTAATGATTCTCTTCTTTACTTCTGCGTCGGTTAGAGAGATAATTTTTTTAAGTTCTTTCGAAAAAGTGTGGCTGGGAAATGACTGGTCTATCATACCTACAAAACCATAATGACCTACTTATAGTAACACCATATTTCTAGTCCCTATATGCATATTCCGAAAAATGCTTTAAAAGGTAAATTTTAAACAGTTACGTCGGTCTTGATATAAAATTTTAGGGTATTTACGATTTTTTCAATAAAGAACACCGTTTTCGGGTGAAATTGATTTAATAGATAATTAGTACGCAATAAAAACAGCATTCTTCCTCTTATGGAGACTTTTAACGCCCCAAAATCAGCTTCTCTGATTCTAGGTCATGTCTCCAGACATTTTTATTAAAATTAAGTGGAAAAATATTTTTAAATGGATCTAATTATTCCTATAAGGTAAAATAATCGGCCAAGTGCAAGTCGGACTTGCGCAGTCAGTGTGCCGTAAGTTGATTGCTTTTAGAATAAAAATTTTTATTACGGAGATATAAAATGATGAATCACTGCACAAAACACAACCCAAATGAGTTTTCAATAAGGTTTATTTCCGATTTTTGTTGAAAACTTATGACTACGAATACCTGTTTTTTTTTATATACCAGATCAATTATTAAAGGTAATGCACTCGTAATAATTTTCTTTCAATCCATACTCTGTGGATTCTCCAAAATTCTTTGATCAATACTCTTCGAGATAAGGGAGGGACAGCGATTTTCGGCAATTTTTTAATAATAATACAAATAAAAGTGTGCGGAAGTATTACATTATATATATTTTTGAAATCGTGTTTTCACAAGCTTTCATTTGACACCCTACTCGATGACCAGGTAAAAAAATGTTCAGTTCCGATTTCACCCCCCAAAACTAACCCTTTAAATCAAAATTTAATTTTCAAAACTACACGGCTCTGATGGGGCCATTAATTCCTATATTAGTGCCCAATTTCAACTTTCTATGTCAAATAATTTAGAGGAAAATCGGATATGACAGACGGACAGACAGACATCGAAGTCATCTTATAAGTGTTCCATACGGAACACTAAAAAATGACGCTTCTTTAAGATCTATTGTTAAACTGTTCAAGTCGATTTTTGACGAAAGTAAGCGCCTTTTTTAGAAGTCCCTAAGATTTTAAAATAATAGATCCAAAAATAACTCTGCAAATACTCCTGTTTAAAAGTTGGGGCAATATTTGCCCTAAATACTCCCTCTTGTGACGCCCCTAGAAAAATAATTTAATTTACAAAAATAAATAGTTTTGAAAATTTTCCGGAAAATCTATTGTCGAACTGTGGTTCCTTTAGGAAGAATTTTTTAGAATATGTGTATACGAACTCTTTGTTCTAATTTTTGACGTAGAAATATGATCATCTAGTTAGGGAACACCTTGTCATGCAATAATTAGAAAATTATACAAATGATAAGGTCTGTTTTGGATGGCCGAAGTGGGGGTGCGACAATCGCTGGAAAGGAGCTAAGTAATCTTAGATAGGTGGATGATACTGTTATACTTTCAACGTCAATAGAAGACTTGAAATCAATTATGAAAAGTCTTGGATCACGAGCAAAAACTATGTATATACGAGGCTGGTTTGAAAAGTCCGTGCAAAAATAAAAACTACTTATGCGTTTGGGGTAAACCTTTTTTATTTTTCGACATAGTCTCCTTTTAGGCTTATACACTTCGTCCAACGACGTTCTAGTTTGTTGATCCCTTCCGAATAATAGGATTTGTCCAAGTCTGCAAAATATCCATTCGTGTCTGCAATCACCTCCTCGTTTGAATAAAATCTTTGTCCCGCCAGCCATTTCTTCAAATTGGGGAACAAATAGTAGTTCGAGGGAACCAAGTCTGGAGAATAGGGGGATGTGAAACGAGTTGGAATCCTATTTCCATTAATTTTGCGACCACAACTGCTGAGGTGTGTGTTGGTGCGTTGTCGTGATGGAAAAGGACTTTCTTGGGGGCCAATCGCGGGCGTTTTTCTTGCAGCTCGGTTTTCAAACGGTCCAATAACGATGAATAATATTCACCTGTAATAGTTTTAGCCTTTTCCAGATAGTCGATGAGGATTATCCCTTGCGAATCCCAAAAGACAGTCGCCATAACCTTTCCGGCCGAAGGAACGGTCTTCGCCTTTTTTGGTGCAGATTCCCCCTTGGTAACCCATTGTTTAGATTGTTGTTTGGTCTCAGGAGTATAGTAATGTATCCATGTTTCATCCACAGTGACGAAACGACGCTTAAAGTCCTCCGGATTCTTCTGGAACAGCTGCAAACCATCCTTGCAACACTTCACACGATTCCGTTTTTTTGGTCAAGCGTGAGAAATCGCGGCACCCATCTTGCGGATAGCTTTCTCATGTCCAAATGTTTATGCAAAATATTATGTACCCGTTCAGTCGAGATGCCCACAGCACTAGCAATCTCACGCACCTTAACTCTTCTGTCATCCATCACCATATCATGGATTTGATCAATGATTTCTGGAGTCGTAACCTCCACAGGCCGTCCAGAACGTTCAGCGTCACTTGTGCCCATATGGCCAGTCCGAAAATTTTGAAACCACTTATAAACTGTTCTAATCGAAGGTGCAGAGTCACCATAATGTTTATCAAGGCGTTTTGCCTTTCATAAAGTAATGTTTAATCACCACACGAAATTCTTTTTCGTCCATTTCTTGAAAATCACTCGACTTCCTTGATTCACACGAATGCCAAACACAAAGAAATAGACCAATATGGCTGAAACTTGGTGTGCGTTCATTCAAGAGATGCTACTAACTAAACATGACCTCGATACGCGCCGGTCGTGCCATTTCTCGGACTTTGCACGGACTTTTCAAACCAGCCTCGTATATATCAAGGATTTTCTACAGCTGACGCTGTCTTCCTTCTCTCAGCCTTTGATTCCTTCCGTTTCTATCTTCCCAGTCTCCATCTGTTAGACCCCTGTCCTCCATAGCCTCATCCACGATCGTCTGTGTCTTCCTCTTTTTCTTCTCCCTATAGGGCTCCACTCCCTTATTTTCTTTATCCACCTATTATATTCGCTTCGTCTTATGTGTCCATACCATTTTAATCGTTTTTCTTCAATGGTGTTTATTGCGTTCTCTTTGATGTTCATTCTGCTTCTTATTTCTTCATTTGTTATTCTCTCCATACATGTCACTCTACAACATCTTCTCCAATACTCCATCTCTACCGCGTTAATTTTAGATTTATTTCTTTTGTTGATCGTCCATGTTTCTGACCCGTACGTCATTATGCTTTGTATTATTGATTTGTATATGCGTGTTTTCTTTCTCTTTGTAATGTACTTGTTCCACAGGATCGAATTTAATTGTCTTATGCATGTCCACATTTGTCTTAATCTAGCTTTAATCTCTTCTTCTTATGTTGCGTTTTTTGAAATGATGGTTCCTAAATATTTTGCAAAAACTATGTCTTGACAATTAATAAAGCAAAGTAATGATTGTTAATCGTAATGAAAATCTGTCACACATAAATGAAATTGCTGGTTTTACTGTCATAGACCAGTTCAACTATTTGGGCTCTCTTCTAACACAATGGTGGCTGTGAAGCGGAAGTAAGAAAACGTTTGGTTATGGCTAGGAAATCAACGATCAAACTCACTACGATCTAGAAAGATCCAGCTATCACAAAAACACAAGGTTATTCCCCATAGCAACTTACGCATCAGAAACATGGACCATTAAGCGAGCTAACAAAAGAAGAATTGATGCGTTTGAGATGTAGGCATATTGAAGAATCCTCACAGATACACCGAACACCGTACGAATGTATTTTATACAAATTTATTCTTGAAGAGCTTGATGTAAATGACCGTCTTAATAGAGAATACTTGAAATATTTTATTCACATTATAAGGAAAGTGGATGCCATAGAAAAGCTTGTAGTAACCGGTTAACGGTGGAAGGTAGAAGACCAAGACGACGGTCTCGGTATGGGTATACACGAGGCAAGTGAGGTCGCGCAAGATCAAGATGCCTGGAGAATAACTGTGGAGGTAGCCGCTGCATAGTCTCATCGATACTCTTCCTGTTCAGGTAAAAGAATTCAGAGAGACAGAGATTTTAAAATTGGTGCATTATTTTTACCATGTTATAGTACTCACTCTTGACATATCCAAGGCATTCGACCGTGTTTGGCATGATGGACTGTTGGCTAAGTTACGCTCTTATGGTATGTCTGAAAAGTTCTGATTGTGGCTCTCATGTTTCCTCAGAGAGCGTTCTTTACGAGTGGCGGTCGACGGATTTCTTTCTAACACCCTCACTATCAACGCCGGTGTGCCCCAGGGCTCCATACTGTCCCCTACTCTCTTTCTCATTTACATTAACGATCTGCTGGAAAAGACCGGGAATCCAATCTACAGTTTTGCAGATGACAGTTCGCTTGTCTCTTCATTCACCTTGAACGCTCGGACATCGGCTGCTCAGGCGATTATCCGCAGACAGCAGGAGGTCGTTCAACTCAACAAAGATCTGGAAGAAATTCTATCTTGGAGTGACAGTAACCGAGTGGAATTTAACGCTACAAAAACCCAGGCGGCAGTTTTTTCTAAAAAACTTAACGTTGCTGAACCTGACATAGTTATGTCGGGGCACTCCGTTCCTCTAGCATCGTCGCTCAATTTGTTGGGCGTTAGCTTGGGAGCAAATATGTCCTGGCATGAACATGTTGCAGGCATAGCAAGGAGAGCTTCTCAAAAGTTGGGAATATTATTTAGAACCAGAAAGCTTTACACCCACAACAACTGTTAATTCTTTACAAAGCCCAAATTCGACCAACTATGGAATACTGCTCCCACGTTTGGGGCTCCGCTCCCAAACATACACTGCATTTGTTGGATTCTGTTCAGAGAAGAGCAGTCCGTCTGATTGGGGACCCGGAATTGACCGGCGGCCTTGATTCGCTGGAACATCGAAGAACGGTTGGCGACTTGAGTCTGTTCTACAAGTATTTTCATGGAAAGTGTTCGAAGGATGTAGCTCGCTTAATTCCTTCCAAAGCGGTGCATGTTAGAAATACACGTCGCGCTGGTGCTTCACATCCGTATGAGGTTCAGCTTGTTACTCCGCGTACAACGGTTTTCAAGCAATCTTTTATATGGAGAACGTCATCCCTTTGGAATAATTTGCTCAGCACTGTGTTTCCCACCGAGTACAATTTACAGCGAACAACGTGAATCGCTTTTTCCGCACTGATGCCGCTCCTGGAGCGCTTTAGGGACTTACCTGCAGCACGTGTGCTAGACCCATAAAAAAAAAGCTAAACAAAGTCATTTGGCCAAATTAGCCTAAATTAATATAGAACTGTTTTCAAAAAGCTATCCTAAAATTATATAAAACTTATTGGAATCAACATAAAATTTGACTAAAACTATAAATTTTATTGCCACACCTTGATTAGTCAGAAATACTCTCCAAGTTTGAAACCAAAATTCCAAAGCGTTGCATTTCACTTGCCAATGTAAATCTCCAATAGCTACGCAGGTCATCACGTCATACAACCTTAAACAAATTAATACAAACATCTCTGTTATTTAAAATTTACACATATTAAGATTACATTACCATTAACATGTACTAAGTTAATCAATCTTATTATGAATAGTAGAATTTTGGTTAATATACATCCCTAACTAGCAACTTTTATTTGGTATACGTTTATACAGAATCTGTATTATTGGTACATTTAAAGCGAGTTTTACACTAAGTAACTACTACACATTAACTAATAATAACTTGTTCAATTTTTGAAAAATTAGATGATCATGTTTTGCACTCTCCAAGTATTTTTTTTTCAATTTTAAAATTAAAATTCAGCCAATCTAACTATTTTTAAGGCTGTGATTGAAAACAATGACAAACCCTACCATTTCTAAGATTTTTAGTCATTAAAACAGGTTTTAATCACGTCGACGACCATTCCAAATTTTCCGACGATAATCGATTAGTGCAAAGCAAGTGTGAACAATTTTAAAATTTTTTGCCGAGCCGTTTTGAAAAAAGTGGAAATTTTTGAAATAAACATAATTTTCTACATTAATAATGTTCATTAAATTTATTTAAAAGATATTTACATCATATTTATGTGATATTATTGCAATTATAATTTTGAGAGGTGGTGGAAGTGTATTGGTGCTCTGGAACCAAAATTATGGTAATTTTAAGATTTTTTAAAAATTCCAGGTCAAAAATCAAAGTTAATTTTCTCGACATTGTATAAATGTCCATGTGATAGATATATAATAGATTTTAGTTTGAGTGAGGTTAATAATCTTATTAGTTGAATTCAAGTTGGGTAGGTATAAAGTTGTAAAAAATAACAGTTGTCGATTTCTTTGCCTTAGTATATTATTATTTAATTCAACAAAATGTTTTAAAAACGAAAATATAGTGCCCTTACTCATGAAGAAAATCAAAAAAATTATGTTTTTTATGTTTGAAAAAAAAAGATTCAATGAATAAAACTGCTGCATCTTTAAAAGATAATATTTTAATAGTCATAAATTTCGACTCAGAAGATAAACGTCTTCCCACAGTAATTGCTATATCCTGGAAGAATAATTTCGCGTAATGCAATGAAATCAGTTGACCGTTCAGATTATGCGATTTAGGTCCGTTTGACCTCTTTCTTTGGCGCCAAGTTACAGATAAGGTACGTGTTAATGTTCAACGATAATTGAATAGCTAAAAGACATTCAGACATAAGTCCAGAAATGTGCGAGAACATGATGAAAAATTTCTTCAAAGAATAACCATTTGCGGGAACCAATCAGGAGGTCGTCTATCAGACATCATGTTCCACATCTAATAGTAAAATTTATACTTTACATTAAAATAAGAATTTGATCACTTTTCCGAAAAAATATTCTTTTTTTAAAATGATGGCTTTTAATCGAAGTCTCTATAATACAACAAAAAGATTTTAATTGAATTTTGAACTAAATTCGGGTACCATGACCGTTCAACGATCGTTAGTTATCACGTTGGCTATCATATTGATGATGCCTCAAATTTTCTAGTTTGCGTGACCACCTCCAAGTCCTTGTCCATGCGAGTGATAACGCTATTTTTACTAATTCTGTCCATCCAACTGATTTTCAGCAGTCGTCGATACACCCACATCTCGAATGATTCCAAACGTTTAAGCATTGCGTCAGTTAGCGTCCACGCTTCCATTCCGTACAAGAGCACCGGAAAGACATAGCAGCCTACAATTTTCATCCGTACTTTCAATGATGGGTCAAGACTAGTTAAGATTTTTTTGTTCTTCATAAATGCGGGTCGGGCCTTCTGTATTAGAATTTTGACTTCCACAGTCGGGTCCCAGTGGTCGTTGATATTGCTATCGAGATACATCCATCTTTGTGCCACTGATTGTAATACCACCATCTTCAATGTTAGATTCTTTGCTTATCATATATTTTGTTTTATTTGCATTGAGTCTTAAACCAAACTGTATACAAGTGTTTTATCCATAAGTTTTTGTAAATCTTTTCCGTTATTAGTGATAATTAATGTATCATCGGCATATCTGAAGTTATTTATGTTAATTCCAGTGGTGCTTCATTGAATATCACCTCCGAATAGAGGTTGAACAACAAGAGCGATAGAATACAACCCTGACGCACCCCCTGCTTGATTTTAATTCTATCCGATTGTTGATGCTCCAACCGTACTTCAGCTGTCTGATGCCAGTCAAATTGACGACGTTACGAATGTCTTTGTTGTCTATACCGCTCGTTTTTAAAATCTCTAAAAATTTTTCGTGGCGTACCTTGTCAAAGGCTTTTTCAAAGTCAATTGAACAAAGGAACATATGTTGGTTGACATCGTGACATCTTTGGATCAACAAATGGATACCAAACAGTGCTTCTATAGTCTTTAATCCGTTTCAAAAACCAAACTGACTGTTTCCAATTCTTTCTTCAAGTTTATTATATATTCTGCTATGCACTGCTCTCGAAAATATTTTCAAAACATGGCTCATAAGACTAATTGTTCGATGGTCAATACAATTGATTATTCTGTTCTTTTTTGGAATCATGATAAATTTCATTAAACAAAATTGAGGAAAATCTACAACAGTTCACAAAAAATTTTAAAACTTATTTTATGAAATATATTTTCCCAGATTTATTGAAAATTATTTTTCCAGGATAAAAGAGATTATATTACCTGAGTAGCAAATCATCTGGAAAATTCCGGAATTTATAAATTTGAAATACTAAAGTTGCTGCTTCTTGACGAACGCTCCCTTGAGATTCATTTCCAAACACATTTAGTATACTGGACTGCAATAAAAGAGAAAACACATTTTACTCATAAAAATACCCAGAAAAATAATTTAATTTTTATAGATACGAGGGCTACCTTTTAAGTTTTTACAAAAACAACGAAAGAAAAAAAATTTTGGTACAAATCGTTTTGTTATTTCTCTTTCTTTTTCCATGCGTTCGAACCAATTCTCGAGACATTTTTTCCACTCTCAAGCTGGTACCACAGTAAACATACTACAGTAGCGAAACTGAGCTCCAATTTGGTGACGAGATTTTGACGGCGCGCGCGTCGACGGGTTCTTTTTCAAAATGGCCGCTCAGTGTTTACATCCGATCTCGAAATGTGTCTTTGGAAATGTATTGTCCATCGTTTCTTGATGTGACTGCAGTTCATATGAATATAAAGACAGAAGGAAGAGAGAGTTTGTAGAAAGAGAGAATTAAAAACGTTCGTAAGTGAAGAGAATTGAAACGGTTGAGAAACAATTTATATAATCATGGGGAAAGGTTATTGTTGTGCCGTTGAGAATTGCAAAAATAATTCAAACTGTACGCGGGGCGTTAGTTTCTTCTTCTTCCCCAAAGATGTTGTGTTGGTTTTTAGAAAGATTTATTTTTGTGTAAACTAGTATTCAGTTATTTAAAACTATTTATATTTGTGTAAATTATAAATAAAAAAATTTTTTCTAAAAAGTGTATTCTCAAGAGGCTTCTAGTTTTCAATAACTTCAGCTGTATTAATTGTTTGACACACCTTTTCTAATAATAAACCTGATAAATTTAACACTGTTTAATTGCAAGTACAATTAATACTCTTGAAAGTGACTTTTTTTTTCTATTTTTCTCTATAAATTATATTGCTCTTTTTCATGCCAATCTTTCAAAAGTTTCTGTGAATATATTGTAAGGAATACAGAACCTCTAACAACATATTTATTATTTTCAAATTTTAGACAGTATATTTTATTTTCTTATAAGCTGGGTTTGAAAGTTTACATATTAATTTTCGTGTTGAGATCACAAAACCACTGGGGAATGGGATTATTGAAATAACTGAAATAAATAGATTATTGAATCAAATATGCTATTAAAATAAGAAAAATTTTAATGTGATTCCAAAGAAATTTTTATAATATGATTTTGTCAGATGATGTGTGCCAGAGGGTCAAATATTCTCAAAATAAGTTCGTTAAAGGACAGTACACTTAATCGAAGTTCATTTTGATGGTAATAATGGTTACTAGTAAAATTTTGAAGATTTAGTTACCTGTTATTAATATTCCTCCTATAAAGAACTTATTTCTATTGTTGTATACCTATACTATAATTAAATATAGTCATTTTCCTTTTAAACTGTAATTGACAATACTCAGTATATATGAGTCAATCATTTCTCCTAATGAAGCTAATATGGTTAGCGAAACGCACGTTGAGTGCAAAAATAAAGTGCTTGGTGTAGTGGTGATATATACTGAGTAGTGTCATTGTGCCAAAGATTTCACATTCCTAACATAGTTGTAACTGACAAGTCAGCTTGGTCATAACTAAGTATTGTATATAAATGTAATTAGGAAATTACTGTATTGACTCTTTGATCTAAATATTAATTCATTCTAAATAAAAGCAAGCGTTAATTACGTTATCAAAAGGCAATACGGATAAACAGAACACAAAAAGATATGGAACCTCTAAGAATCATTCACATAGAAAATAGAGGTCTATACATATACGTTCATAATTCATTAATAATATTATATTAACCTTTCTCAAAGTTACACAATATAGTTTTGTAGTTTAAGAAAAAATAAGTATCAAAAAAGTAGATACAGTGTTTTTTAATTAACAAGAGATCTATCACACTAAACAACACAACACTGCTTAGAAAAAAATGCTCTTATTTTAGAAGATGTTGACATATTAGTAATGACAATATGTCTTTATTTCACGGTACAAGAAAAATAGCATTAGGTATTACCTATGTTAAAATTAAATTAATTTAGTCCTTAAAAAACATCTTTGATCACAAATTTACGTGAAAAATGATGTAAATAAAACTTTAACCTCAAACAGTGACGTTTAACTTTGATAGACTTTTGAATTTTTGGATAAGGTTATTAAAAACAGAAGTTGAATATGAAGAATTCCATCAAATACCTTCCTATCAAGTTTTTCACCTGTATTCATTTCTTTTCTAACAAAGTGCTCCATTCTTTTTGTTTTTTTTTTTATATTACTCATACTGCATTAATTTTTATATTACTCATGCTGTATTAAACAAATCAAAAATTTTCAAACATTTCTATATCTATGATTTTGAATGATAAAACTTTGCACAACTTTATTTGTATTTCAAATCTCGCGCTGGTCCACTTTTAACATGGCGGATTGCCACGTGACCTTCTGAAAACGAACCTGATTTTCCTATGCGGTTATCCTTGAGTTTTGCTACGGTATAGTGTGTTTACTGTGCTAGTACTTTAAAAACATGCTTTTGGAAGGATTCAACAGGTGATGAAAATCGCTGTCCATGCGTTTTTTTTTTGACATTCGGGAATTAAAAAAAGTCATCTATAATATATATAAAATGCAACGTCTCTCTGTCTGTCCGTTAGTGCGCTTATCACTGGAGAACCACTTATCCGATTTACGTGCTTTTTTTTTAAAACACACATATGTTCTCTGGCCAGGTTATAGGCTATATTTTATTACGATAGGTAGCATAGGGAATGAGCAGGGGCGATAATAGTGAATGAAGCGGAAAAACGTTTGCCGGTAGCACGTTCCCTTGCAATACACAGCCTAAACCATTAAATTTGAAACAATATTATGTAGCAGATAAAATCTATAATCTATAATATATATAAAATGCAATGTCTCTCTGTCTGTCTGTCTGTCTGTCCATTAGTGCGTTTATCAGGCGAGAACCACCTATCCGATTTACGTGTCTTTTTTTAAATTCATACATATATTCTTTGACCAGATTATATAGTAATAATAATAATCTATATCTATAATATATGTAAAATACAACGTCTCTCTGTCTGCCTGTCTGTCCGTTAGTGCGCTTATCCCTCGAGAACTACTTATCCGATTCACGTGATTTTTTAAATTCATACATATGTTCTCTGACCAGGTTATATAATAATAATAATAATCTATATAATATATATAAAACGCAACGTATCTCTGTCTGTCTGTCCGTTAGTGTGCTTATCATTCGAGAACCACTCATCCGATTTACGTGATTTTTTTTTAATTCTTAATTTCATATATGTCAAAAAAAATCTATAATATATATAAAACGTAACGTCTCTCTATCTGTCTGTCTATCCATTACTGCGCTTAGCACTCAAGAACCATTTATCCGATTTAAGTGTTTTTTTCTTATAAAATACAAAGGGAATAAACAGAGACAAAATGCTAATATGTAGGAAAAAAGATGGAAGTTTAGCAGTAAGCTTCGCAGAAAGACTGAATAGATGGCGGAAATACTTTAAAGAAACACTAAATGGAGATGAAAATGAGTTGAATGAGAAATAGGAAGCAAAATTAACTGAAGGGCAGGAGGGGACAAAAAAACCCCTGCAAAGAAGAAATAAGAGAAATAGTCAGAACCCAAAAAAAATAAGGCCCTGGTGGAAATTGTAGAATTGATAAAAGCTGGAGGAGTAGATCTGGAAAATGAAATATGCCGGTTGGTGCAAGAAATATGGGAAACAGAAAAGATGCCCGTGAGCTGGAAAGAGTCGCTCATTTGTCCAATATACAAAAAAGGAGAAAAAACTATATTGCTAATTATAGACCAATAGCCTTACTGGATGTCGTGTACAACAATGTGTTGACTATTAAACACAGACTAGCAGAGAAAGCCGAGTCTATTTTGGGAGAGTACCAGTGTGGATTCAGGAAAAATAGATCGGTTACAGACCAGATATTTTCGATTAAACAAATCTAAGATAATAGCTTAGAACAAAATTTGGCACTACACTTGGTCTTTGTGGATTTCAGAGAAGCATATGACTGTAAATCGAGAAGGACTTTACAAGATAATGGAAGAACTAAAAATTCCAAGTAAATTGATTCGCATGGTGAGAATGACCCTGAATGACACAGAAAATAGAGTGTTGGTTGAGGGCGAAGTATCAGACAAGTTTAAGGTGAAGAGAGGATTAAGACAGGGGGAACCGGTGTCGAGATGTCTATTTAATTTGGTACTAGAGAATATAATCCGGGAGTCAGAAATAGAAACAAATGGAACGATATACCAACAAACCTGCCAATGCTTGGCCTATGCGGATGATGTAGCAGTGATTGCAAGAGCAAAAGAGAATCTCAAAAAAGCCATAAGTAGGACAGAAGAAAGGGGAAGGATGAGAGGACTAAAGATAAATGAGGAAAAAAAAACAAAATACATGGAAATGACAAAGAAGAAGGATAATAAAAACAACAAAAGTTTAGATATAATAAACAACTTAGGAAAAAGATATTTGTTTGAAAAAGTAGACAAATTTAATTATCTGGGAGTAACAATAACAGAGAGTGGACAAGAAAGGACGGAGATACAAGAAAGAATAGCGAAAGACAGGGATGTTTGGGGCAATGAATCCAATATTGAAATCAAAGAATGTATCAAGAAAAGCAAAAGAAAGAATATATATGACAATTGTCAGACCCATGGTGACATATGGACGCAAAACGTGAAAACTGAATGCAAGAGAAAAGGAGACGTTGCAGGTGTGGGAAAGGAAAGCTTTGAGAAGAATCTCTGGAGAAAGAAAGAAGAGGGACTGTGGAGAAGAAGAACAAACTACGAATTAAAATGCCTATATACGAAACCCCTTATAAGTCAAATCATAATAAGCCAGCGATTAAGATGGTTGGAACACGTGGCAAGGATGAAGGAAGAAAGACAGGCAAAGCAAGCCCTAATAAGAGGAGTGGTTGGAAGAAGAGGCAAGAGTAGACCTCGATCTACATGGATTTAGGCAGTAAAGCAAGATCCGGAGTTGATGGGAATCCCGCACTGGGAAAAGCTAACAGGAGACAAAAAGAAGTGGAGACAAGTATGCAACCAAGCCATGAGCCTCTAAGGCCCCTTGAGCTATATAATAATATAAACATAACGAATAAGCAGTGACGATAAAGGTGAATCAAGTCCACGCGAGCGGAGCCGTGGGCACGGCTAGTTAGGCGATAAATTAGGTAAATATAGGCATTGAGACATTAATTTGATGATTTTTTTCGTCAAATAATCAATTGTTTGACGTGCTATGTGAAAACTGGCATTGTCATGATGAAGAATGATGCGACGTTTTCGGTTGTTTTTCCTGATTTCATCGATGACTTCTGGCAAACAAATTGTTGTATACCATTCAGCATGTTTTTTCCGATCCTCTAAAACAATCGTTGCAATATGTCCAGCATAACCAAAGAAACGAGCGACCATTTCGTTGGAAGTGCTTCGCTGACAAACCACTTTTGTTGGATTCGGTTCATCTTGGAACACCCAAAAAGTTGATTTTTACTTAGTTTCCGGCTTGTACGAATATATCCAAGTTTCGTTTCCTGTTACGATGTAGTATACGGATTTTGCAAGTCCTCGGTTCAAATTTTTGAGCATTTTCTTACACCAATGAACACGAGCCTGTTTTTTGAATTCCGGTCAAAATTTGGGGAATTCATAGGGAGCAGATCTTTTTCACAGCTAAATGTTCATGCAAAATGTACTACAGTCCTCGATATGCCTAAGAATGCCTTTATCTCACGGTAAGTCACATGCTGATCCTCTTCAATTTGGTCGACCTTCACGAAGTTCATCGCTGACGGAAGCAAGACCATTACGAAATTCTGCAAACCAATTGTAAATGGTCTTTTGTACTGGTGATTCATTACCAAAAGTTAAACGAAGCGATTCGAGGCATTATTGTCGAGTTAGGTCTTTGCTAAAATTGTAAAAAACCATCGAACGAAAATCTTCACGTGAAATTTCCATTTGTTCACAAAATAGTTTTTTTTTCAATGCTCACTGTAAACAAATTACTCGCCTAATTTCTAAGCTGCTACCCTTTTAACAATAACAAATGTCAAATTTTACAACAATGGTAATGTCACATCTTAATATCGCCGGCTAGTGGTCGTTTGTAAAAACTTAAAAGGCGCCTCTCATATTTGATATAAAGATTGCTTTTCACACATAATATTTATTTGCATGTGAAGTTCAAAAAGTGGTATTTTGGTGGATGAGTGAGCGAGTTTCAGGACGACGTCGATGGCCTAGACTGCAATGGTGTAAAAAACCGACAAATTCCAATAATTAAGTACTAGGCACTGAAGTGATTCCAATAATCGAGTGATCACCCAAGAGTCGAATCATATTTCATTCAAAATTAGAATTCGATTAATTTTGGAAGAATTCGTTATCTCTGTTAATTTTCTGTTATAACCACGTGCTAGATTTTGTTGCCACAGAAAACATAGTAGCGACAGTCCGAATCGACGCCTTTGATCTTAAGGGGTTCGAGATTGTCATAATCACATGACCTGTTTTTGAAATATTCAAATTCCTGCTTTCAAGAAAAATACTATTCTGTAGAATAAAAATGAATTTTGCTGATTGAAAAAAAGGAAAAAAACGAGAAAAGTTTTTTTTGTAATTTTTTTTATTAAGTTCTTATTAAAACAGATATACAAAAAACCGGTCAAGTGCAAGTCGAAATTGCGCAATTAGTGTTCCATACGTTGATTGCTTTTAAAATAAAAAATTTTGTTACAGAGGTATAAAATGATCAGTGACTTCACAAAACACACCCCAAATGAGTTTTCAACAAAGTTTGTTTCCAATCTTTACTGAAATCTGATGAC
This sequence comes from Pachyrhynchus sulphureomaculatus, assembly GCA_019049505.1. Taxonomy (NCBI): domain Eukaryota; kingdom Metazoa; phylum Arthropoda; class Insecta; order Coleoptera; family Curculionidae; genus Pachyrhynchus; species Pachyrhynchus sulphureomaculatus. The sequence goes on along the minus strand of CM032455.1, from coordinate 3,085,835 downwards.
CTTGAAATTTTGTTTTTTCTATATACCAGATAAATTATTAAAAGTAATGCACTCGTGATAATTTTCGTTCAATCTACACCCGTGGAGAATATTCCAGAATTTTTTCAAAATTTTGTAATAAGTACTTTTCGAGATAAGGCGATTTTTCGCCATTTTTTTAAAAATAATGCAAAGAAAAGTGCGCGCAAGTATTACATCTATAATATATATAAAATGCAACGTCTCTCTGTCTGTCTGTCTGTCCGTTAGTGCGCCTATCACAGAAGAACCACTTATCCGATTTACGTACTTTTTTTTTTAAACATACATATGTTCTCTGGCCAGGTTATAGGCTATATTTTATTACGATAGGTAGCATAAGGAATGAGCAGTGACGTAAAATAGTGAATGACATCGGAAATAAGTTTGCCGCTAGCGCGTGGCTTTGCAATACATAGCCTAAACCATTAAATATGGAACAATATTATGTAGCAAAGAATATCTGTAATGTATAATCTATAATATATATAAAATGCATTGTCTCTCGTCTGCCTGTCTGTCCATTAGTGCGTTTATCACGAGGGAACCACTTATCCGATTTACGTGTCATTTTTTAAATTCATGCATATATTCTTTGGCCAGTTATATAATAATAATAATAATCTATATATATATATATATAATATATATAAAATGCAATGTTTGTCTGTCTGTCTGTCTGTCCGTTAATGCGCTTATCTCTCGAGAACCACTTATCCGATTTACGTGATTTTTTAAATTCATACATATGTTCTCTGACCAGGTTATAGGTATATATTTTATTACATCTATAATATATATAAAATGCAACGTATCTCTGTCTGTCTGTCTGTCCGTTAGTGAGCTTATCACTGGAGAACCACTTATCCGATTTTCGTACTTTTTTTTTAAAACATACATATGTTCTCTGACCAGGTTATAGGCTATATTTTATTACGATAGGTAGCATAAGGAATGAGCAGTGACAATAATAGTAAATGAAGTCGGACAAAGTTTGCCGCTAGCGCGTTCTCTTGCAATACACAGTCCAAACCATTAAATATGGAACAATATTATGTAGCAGAGAATATCTATAATATATATAAAATGCAATGTCTCTCTGTCCGTCTGTCTTTCTGTCTGCCTGTCCGTCCGTTAGTGTGCTTATCACTAGAGAACCACTTATCCGATTTAAGTGCTTTTTTTTTAAACATACGTATGTTCTCTGGCCAGGTTATAGGATATATTTTATTAGGTGGCATAAGGAATAAGCAGTGACGATAATAATGAATCAAGTCGGAGAAAAGTTTGCCGCTAGCGCGTTCTCTTGCAATACACTCCCTAAAGCATTAAATATGGAACAATATCATGTAGCAAAGAATACAATATATATAAAATGCAACGTCTCTCTGTCTGTCTGTCCGTTAGTGCGCTTATCACTCGAGAACCACTTATCCGATTTACGTGTTTTTATAAATTTATACATATGTTCTATATAATTCGATATAAGCCTAGATAATGGGAGATAAGGTGAGATAATGGGAGATAAGGAGAAACAATAGGAGATAAGTCGAGATAAGCCTCGATAATGGGAGATAAGGTGAGATAATGGGAGATAAGTATAAATAATGGGAGATAAGGAGAGATAATCGGAGATAAGCAGAGATAAGTCTAGATAATGGGAGTTATGGTGAGATAATGGGAGATAAGGAGAAATAATGGGAGATAAGTCGAGATAAGCCTAGATAATGGGAAATAAGGTGAGATAATGGGAGATAAGGAGAAATAATGGGAGATGAGCAGAGATAAACCTAGATAATGGAAATTATGTAGAGATAATGGGAAATAAGGAGAAATAATGGGAGATAAGGAGAAATAATGGGAGATATTTTATTACGTTGGGTAACATAAGGAATAACCAGTGACGATAGTAGTGAATCAAGTCCACGCGAGCGGAGCCGCGGGCCCGGCTAGTTATATATATATTTTTTCCTCGTATTTTCACAAGCTTTCATTCGACACCACACTCGATGACCTAGTAAAAAAATTTTTTTTTTTCACTTCCGATTTCACCCCACAAAACTAACCCCTTAAGTCAAAATTTAACTCTCAAAACTACATGGCTCCGATGAGGCCATCAATTCCTATATTATTGCCAAATTTCAACTTTCTACGTCAAATAGTTTTGGAGAAAATCGGGTGTGATAGACAGACAGACACCGAAGTGATCTTATAAGTGTTCCGTACGGAACACTAAAAACAGGGAAAAAGGCAAAAAATACAAGGAAAAAATACATTTGCTTTCAACGCTTTTTGGACGTTATTCATTTAAATATCTCATTGTTGAATTTATATTTCTCATCTATTAGAAGGGGGAAATGTTTATTTTGAGAATATATCTCCGCACACCTTCAGCTTCGCGAGTATATTGTCAACAATCATGCTCTTTATATTTCAGCGAATCCCAGTAATCTGGACAGATTGAAAATAATTATAATTATCATTTTAAGATGAGATCGTCTTTCTTCTGAACTTAAAAATGAAGTGAATACACTTTTTGCTCCATTTTTATCCTTAGTTAAATCTAATATACTAATTTTCATACCACTAATGACTGTTCGTGCCTTATACCATATACTATCTATATAAAAAAATTAAATCCATGCGCTGATTCTTGAGGTCATTGAAAAACATTGAATTTGTGGCTACACACTCTGTATGTGTTATATTCAAATTGACACCTGGTCGGTTACATGCTGATAACCATAATCCTGCTCTGAATTCCGAAAAAAAAGTGCAAGTGGAATAACAACCAATTCTTAATAATAATAATAAGTCATCAATTGTTTTACAAATAAAATGTACCTATCTCTAATATGAAAACACCTATTATCATAATCTTTATATAATATATTGCATAATAGAAATAAATAATCTATAATATATATAAAATGCAACGTCTCTCTGTCTGTCTGTCTGTCAGTTAGTGCGCTTATCACTGGAGAACCACTTATTCGATTTACGTACTTTTTTTTTAAAACATACATATGTTCTCTGGCCAGGTTATAGGCTATATTTTATTACGATAGGTAGCATAAGGAAGGAGCAGTGACGTAAAATAGTGAATGAAGTCGGAAAAAAAAAAAAAAGTTTGCCGCTAGCGCGTTCCCTTGCAATACACAGCCTAAACCATTAAATATGGAACAATATTATGTAGCAGAGAATATCTATAATCTATAATATATGTAAAATGCAATGTCTCTCTGTCTGTCTGTCTGTCCATTAGTGCGTTTATTACGCGAAAATTGCTTATCCGATTTACGTGTCTTTTTTTAAATTCATACATATATTCTTTGGCCAGGTTATAGGCTATATTTTATTACGATAGGTAGCATAAGGAATGAGCAGTGACAATAATAGTGAATGAAGTCGGAAAAAGTTTGTCGCTAGCGCGTTCTCTTGCAATACACAGCCTAAACTATTAAATATGGAACAATATTATGTAGCAGAGAATATCTATAATTTTTAATATATATAAAATGCAATGTCTCTCTGTCTGTCTATCTGTCCATTTGTGCGTTTATCACACGAGAACCACTTATCCGATTTACGTGTCTTTTTTTAAATTCATACATATATTCTTTGGCCAGGTTATCTAATAATATAAATCTATATTTATAATATATATAAAATGCAACGTCTCTCTGTCTGTCTGTCTGTCCGTTAGTGCGCTTATCACTGGAGAACCACTTATCCGATTTACGTGCTTTTTTTTTAAACACACATACATATGTTCTCTGGTCAGGTTACAGGCTATATTTTATAACGTTAGATAACATGAAGAATAAGCAGTGACGATAATCGTGAATCAAATCGGAAAAAAGTTTGTTGCTAATGCGTTCTCTTGCAATACACTGCCTAACCCACTAAACATGGAGCAAAGAATATAATTATATAAAATGCAACGTCTCTCTGTCTGTCCGTTAGTGCGCTTATCACTCGAGACCCATTTATCCGATTTACATGTTTTTATAAATTTATACATATGTTCTATATAATTCGATATAAGCCTAGATAATGGGAGATAAGGTGAGATAATGGGAGATCAGTATAAATAATGGGAGATAAGGAGAAATAATGGGAGATAAGCAGAGATAAGTCTAGATAATGGCAGTTATGGTGAGATAATGGGAGATAAAGAGAAATAATGGGAGATAAGGAGAAATATTGCGAGATAAGTCGAGATAAGCCTATATAATGAGAGATAAGGTAAGATAATGGAAGATAAAGGGAAATAATGGGAGATAAGGAGAAATAATGGGAGATGAGCAGAGATAAGCCTAGATAATGGAAATTATGTAGAGATAATTGGAGATAAGGAGAAATAATTTGAGATAAGGGGAAATAATGGCAGATATTTTATTACGTTAGGTAACATAAGAAATAAGCAATGACAATAGTAGTAAGTCAAGTCCACGCGTGCGGAGCCGCGGGCACTGCTAGTTATGAATAAATTACCTTTTAGGATTTTTAGGAAATCTAAAAAACTAACTCCTTTGGAGATATCACATATATTTTCACAGGCACTAACTGCACAACAAAAACTTGCTTTTCATATCTTTTTAGTGTTCCGTATGGAACTTTGAGTTGTTGTGGCTGTTACTTGATGGAAATTCATAACGAATGTAATAAAAGACTGATATTGTCAAAATTTCACTTTATTTAGTTTCACTGAAACTGTATGACGCGTTTCGCTATACTATAGCTTCTTCCAATACAAAATGATATTTGAATATTAGTGTTGTTACATTTATACAAATACCCTAAGGTAGATAGGTAATAAAATTAATACTATACGTACGGAACACTGATAAGATCACTTCGGTGTGCGTCTGTCTGTCTGACTGCCTGTCTGTCACACCCGATTTTCTCCGAAACTATTTGACATAGAAAGTTTAAATTTGGCGATAATATACGAACTGATAGCCTCAGAGCCGTGTAGTTTTGAAAGTTAAAGACTTAAGAAGTTAGTTTTGGGAGGTGAAATCGAAAGTGATTTTTTTTTTTACCAGGTCATCGAGTAGGGTGTCACATGAAAACTTGTAAAAAGACGAGTTCAAAAATATATATAATGTAATACTTGCGCACAATTCTCTTTTTTTTTTTTAAAAAAAAAGTGCGAAAAATCGCTGTTCCCCCACCTTATCTCGAAAAGTACCGATCAAAAAATTTTGAAAAAATTCTGGAATATTCTCAACGGGGTGTAAGTTGATCGAAAATTATCACGAGTGCATTACCTTTAATAACTCATTTATCTGGTATATAAAAAAAAAAAATTTCAAGGTCATCAGTTTTCACTCAAGATCGAAAAAAAACTTTGTTGAAAACTCATTTGGAATGTGTGAAAGCACTGATCATTTTATACTTCTGCAACGGAAATTTTTATTTTAAAAGCAATCAACGTACGGAACACTAATTGCGCAAGTTCAACTTGCACTTGACCGGTTATTTTTAATTATTTTCAATTATAACGTCAAACGAGTCATTTATTTATTAATAATGAATTTCGGAGCACCTTATACAAAGATTCTCCTTGAAATCCAGATGTAAACACAACCCGCGACCGCACCGCAAGCAAGCAAAAGCTATTTTGATTGATTTTTATTTGATTCCATGGTCTGCTATCTCGATGTCGTGTTGAAATTGATCTGTCGAATTTGCGGTATTACAAGTCTGACCTAAGTTGCGTGATTGTGGCTTGGGTCAAATATAAAAATGATGATACACTCATGTTGTGCACCATCTTTGTTGATACGTCGCGTTGAAAATGTAGGTAATAAATTCTAACTTAATACCTTACCAAAAACAAATTCCCATTAATCAGTATGTTCCAAATTTCTTCTATCTGTATCAGTTCCTGCAAACACTTGAAAGCTGTTGCCCTGACATGAGCCTGTTCATCATTAAGCGCCAATTTTACAAGTAACTGTGGCAATTCTACGTTTAACAGAACGTTTGTTAAGGCAGGAAACTCTGCAAAAAAGTGTTCATTAATGTCTAATATATATATATATATATATATATATATATATATATATATATATATATATATATATATATATATATATTTATATATATATATATATATATATATATATATATATATATATATATATATATATATATATTTATATATTTATATATATATATATATATATATATATATATATATATATATATATATATATATATATATTTATATATATATATATATATATTTATATATTTATATATATATATATATATATATATATATATATATATATATATATATATATATATATATTTATATATATATATATTTATATATTTATATATATATATATATATATATATATATATATATATATATATATATATATATATATATATACATATATATACATATATACATATATATATATATATATATATATATATATATATATATATATATATATATATATATATATATATATATTTATATATATATTTATATATATATTTATATATATATACATACATATATACATATATATATATATATATATATATATATATATATATATATATATATATATATATATATATATAATATAGAGCTGTGCGAGTCCTGACTTGTTTATTTCTCTTTTCACTAAAACAGGTAAGGGATTTGATCAAATCACTTTTTTTTTTTGGGAAATCACCCCACAGAGTTGTTATTTTAACACCTTCCGTGAATTGATCATCTAGCTTAGGGATTTGATTATATCTCCGTTTTTATTATTTCCCTGCGACATATATATATATATATATATATATATATATATATATATATATATATATATATATATATATATATATATATATATATATACAGGGTTACAGGGAAATTCGTCCTAGATAATTAAGGACGTTATAGTTTAGGTCGTTTCTGACCGATTTGACTCTATGACATGATGTCCTAAACTTAACCGTTTTCGAGATATTGAAGTTTAAAGATTTTCTAAAAAAAAACATGTTTTTTTTTTTTTGCTTTTATATCGATTTTTTTTTATTACAGGTTCTCGAGTGCGATTTTTTGGTTATTTTTAGTTAGCCTATATGTCAAGTACCAAAAATCATCAAAAAAATTTGAACGAGTTACTAACAGTTTCAAATAGCGGCTTGTTAATGTTTCCAAATTACGAATTTTTACCAAGTGTTTCCTACTTTAAATCAATAAAGAGAAAAAAAAATGTATGGAAGTTATTCTGCAAATTATTTTAAAAACTTTTACGTCTTTTTAGCTATCAAAAAAGGTATAATACTAGGAGTTTAATAGGAAAACTGTACACAGAATGACACCTAAAGCGGGCTCGGGTAGCAAAAGGTAAATTTTTAGTTCTAGGTGAAAATACGAAAAATACACAAATAAAACAAAAAACCTTGCAATTTAATATTTTTTATTAATTATAATTCATGTTCTATATGGTCGCCCCTATTTCTAACACAAATTCTCATTCTTTTTCTTAAATTACTTTTCACAACGCTGGTTGTGAGGTGCCGCCTCATTTCGTCAGCCGCATCAATTATTTTTTGTCTTAGGACATCCACGTTTTCGATAGGAGTCATCTGGTCGTATACGAGACTTTTCATGTGATCCCACACATAAAAATCCATCGGTGTTAGGTCTAGGCTTCTCGCCGGCCAAGGTGTGGGTCCGCCTCTTCCAATCCATTTGTTGGGATAATTGTCATTGAGCCATGCACGAACACTTCTTCTGTAGTGAGCTGGGCAGCCATCGAGTTGAAAGTACATGTTTTGTCTCAAACCAATAGGTACGTCTTCCATCAAATAAGGTAAATCGTTCCGCAAAAAATTGTCGTATTCCTCGCCATTCAAATTATCTGGCAGGAAGAATGGCCCAACCAAATAATTTGAAATTATACCCATCCACACATTTAAGCTGAATCCTGTTTGTGATCCTTTCGTTCTTTTTTTGTTTGGGTCGCCTTCCTCTTTAGAAGCCCAATAGTGGGCATTGTGGTAGTTTGTAAGACCGTCTTTGTCGAATTTCGACTCGTCAGTCCATAGTATTTTCTTAAAAAAAGATGCATCTTCGACATCGGTATTGAGCATAAATCTGCAGAATTCTAATCGTCGTAATATTAAATTGGTTTTTTGTTTTATTTGTGTATTTTTCGTATTTTCACCTAGAACTAAAAATTTACCTTTTGCTACCCGAGTCCGCTTTAGGTGTCATTCTGTGTACAGTTTTCCTATTAAACTCCCAGTATTATACCTTTTTTGATAGCTAAAAAGACGTAAAAGTTTTTAAAATAATTTGCAGAATAACTTCCATACATTTTTTTTTCTCTTTATTGATTTACTTGACATACAGACTAACTAAAAATAACCAAAAATCGCACTCCAGAACCTCTAATAAAAAAAAATCGATATAAAAGCAAAAAAAAAAACATGTTTTTTTTTAGAAAATCTTTAAACTTCAATATCTCAAAAACGGTTAAGTTTAGGACATCATGTCATCATGTCATAGAGTCAAATCGGTCAGAAACTACCTAAACTATAACGTCCTTAATTATCTAGGACGACTTTCCCTGGAACCCTGTATATATATATATATATATATATATATATATATATATATATATATATATATATATATATATATTGGGAAACCCACACAGAAATGGTATTAAGAAAATAAATTCGAATGGTGAATTATTTAAATCTATCTGGTCGTTAAGAAGAGTACCTGTAGTCTTTAATCGATTTATTTACACTGTTTCTAAAAGGTTTAGTTTTAAACCTTTTTGCTAGGAATCTAAAATTTTGAAATTCTTATTAAACGTGTGGTTATCAGTTAAAAGATCACTTGCATATGTTGAACTAGATTTTTTTATGGATGAAACTTTTTTCGTGTTCTGTAATTCTTTGTATAAATGTCCATCCAGTTTGTATTATGTACATGCATCGAGAGCGAAACGCGTCGCCAGAAATTTATAAGTAAACCAGTTGAAATTGACTAAAAATGGTCTTTTATCATATATTTATCGAATTATTTTTTTTACATTTTTTCTGTTGTTCCTAGTTGTAGGTATTCTTTTTTCTCTTTTATATGTCAATTTTACCCTTTAAGGGTTTCACTTGTGGTCAGAAAGCATCGCAACCTAAGGTTAAATGTAAGAGCGCTGCTTTTTACTCGCCAGAGGTATGCGAACTTTGCCTCTGTTGAACATATTTCTTTCTTTTTGTTTACAAAAATGTACTTTTTTGTAGTCAATAAAAGCATTTATTATTATTAACTATTTGAGGGAAGCCTCCTTTTTATAAGCTTTATTTAATGAAATATTCAAGAAAATCGCATTTTTTGTTGCTTTGTTATGTACAATAAATATACGAAAGCTTCAAAAATCTAATATCTTGAAGTCTGAAAGGTTGTATGTACTTACTAGTACTTGCATTTACGGACAACGCATGAACAACCTGTAATGCACCATTCCTTATTTCCCAAGAACTACTGTGGCATTTGGTATATAGTAAACTTCCCGTTTTACATATCGATGAATCCTCATTCGTATAAACCAGTAACACCATGTTAGGTGACATATATTTGGACACTGCTGTCTTTAATAACTGTAAGCCTTTTATTATTATTATCTAAAAAAATATAATTTCCAATATAATTTCAAAAAAAAAAAAAGAAAATTAGTTCATACACCTTAAACAGAAAATGATTATTTTGTACGGTACCTGTATAATTTATAAACTGCACGCCATTCTGAAAGCTTATTTTCCCTCACTCCCTTTTTATCCCTCTTTTTACTGCTTTAGTTTAATTAACTAATCAATTAAAATCAACTTTACGAAATCGACATCGTTTTGAAAATATGGGTTTAAAAATTGTGGATTTAAGACAAGAATTATTTTTTCTTCGATGAATATATCTTCTTAGAACATACTATCAGGTCAGTCAATAAGTTTCGAAAGCGACACTTATGGAGTATCATTGGAACCAAATATTAAACACCACTATGAAGCTTCATCTGTTATATGAATATAACCTAAAGTTTAAGTTGAACTGTCAAGGCGTTCATTGTTTATCAGCTGGTTAAAGTAGACGTGTTTGAGTATTTTTTAAAAATGGAAAAATCTAATATCGTGCAGTGATAAAATTCTGCAGATGAAAAGATAACAAAATCATCCGAAATCAAATAGACTATATAACCATCAATAGAAGATAACGAAATATAGTCAAATCTGCCAAAACTTACCCTGGAGCCGATATACCTACAGACCATAATTTGCTGCTTACAACTATCAAGATTAGACTAAAAAAGTTAAAACATGAACAAACAACAACAAATATTAACATTGACAAACTCAAAGAAGAGGATTAATGGTAGAAGTCTGAGTACAAACAAGCTCGGAACTCATCAAACACCGCACAGTGATTCGGCAAGAACATGCTAGCGGGACAATATTCATGACGTAATTTCCAGGAACCACTGATAACGACTTGTAAACAACCCCCCCCCCATTTAACGAATTCCAAGAATTAATTTGTTTATCACCTCATAAAGGTATCTTATCAGGGGGTCAAAATAACCCTTATAAGAGAGGTCATTTTCATTTGCAAATCAGTTGCATTTTATGCACACTTGTGATAACATATTTTAAAATTGGTAGCAAAGTGAAACGAGTTTTTTGTGATGGAATATTCTGTTGAAGGTATGTACTCTATTATGACTTATATTTTTTATAAAAAATATGTATACTTTTGGTGTAATATCAATTTGTAAATGTATAGATAAATCCAGCAAATTTTACATTAATTGTAAACTTTAAAAGTAGCAACTTTTTTTATCCACCTAGATTTTTCTATATGTAATACCTACAACATTCAGGCACAGATTCATATATATTATAGACCCCGAAAAGGCCCGAAAGTAAAATTATTTTATTTTTTTCAGAACGAGTCGTGACTATGACGAAAATGGAGTTTTTTGAAGAATGGCTAAAACATGACAAAACTGAACGAAACAGTGGCATTTTTTATTATATGAGTGAAAAATTCAATATGTCTGATGTTTCTGACGATTCTCTAAAACGACTCAAAATGAAAATATCAAGCCTTTCAGCAAAATTCAATCAAAAGTGGACTTCTTTAAAGTGTAACAAACAAATGTTTCTAATCAAGCATAAAGATTGGTTAGAGGGATCCGGAATCGAAATAAAGATGTGTGTTAACCAGCCGTGCACTTCAACATCATCAGCGGCTCTTTCCGTAGGGCGACCCAGAAAATCATTTGAAGACTCATCGACGAAAACGAAGAGACGGAGAGTAGAAGATCTTTTGGAATCGCGAAGTGCAAGTGAGCTTATTACAGCAGCTGAGTTAGCTACTCGAAAAGAAGGGCATCGAAGTGTTGCTAAACAGATCCATAACGTCGCGGTCAGTGAAACTAGAGAAAAGAATAAGTGTTCTGAACAAAGTCGGCATTTAACACCAGACGAAGCTTTACCTTATTATGTGGACTCGAAATCGACTTCTCACTCATATAAACAAACAAGAAAATGGTCAATGAAAGCGGGACATCAAGTGTATCCATCGTTTTATAGTTTAGGTAAGACCAAAGCTTCTTGTTGTCCTTCTGACGAATATATTTCTGTGACTGAATCTCGAGCTGAAATTAAACTTCACGCGATTTTGGATAAAACGGCTGAACGATTAGTTAAAGCTCAGACGGAAGTCATTAGAAGTGTGTTACCTCGTTCATATTATACGTTGGTAAGCAAATGGGGCTGTGATGGGAGTTCGGGTATAAGCAGAAATTTGAGAACACTAACGCTACAGACGAATTTTTGTCCGTATACTCATTTGTCCCTTTGAGACTGCTTGATGGCGAAACTGTGATCTGGCAAAATCCAAGACCTTCCTCTACTTTATATTGCCGTCCTATTAAGTTTATTTTTGCCAAGGAGACAAAAGAGTTTACGAAAGAAGAAACTTTTAAAATTTTAGATGAAGTAAGTCAGCTTCTTCCAACATTATGTAACGTTGCTGGATCTCAAATCTCTGTTAAACACGATTTGTTGTTGACAATGACTGATGGCAAAGTGTGCAATGCCTTAACAGACACAAGTTCAACACAAAAGTGTTTTATTTGCGGTGCCACCCCGTCTACTATGAACGAGGAGTCAAAGAAATATCCCAGCAACGAAGAACGCCTTGCATTTGGTTTATCTACTTTACATGCATGGATCCGCACGTTTGAATGTTTGCTTCACATCAGCTATCGTTTAGAAATAAAAAAGTGGCAAGTCAGGGCGATAACGACAAAGCTATTGTGAAGCAACGCTCACAAGAGATACAAAAAGTGTTTAAAGATCGTATGGGTCTCATTCTAGATAAACCAAAACCTGGGTATGGTAACACAAACGATGGAAACACAGCACGTAGATTTTTTTTCCAAAGCTGAATTGAGCAGCGAAATTACAGGATTAGACGTAAACCTTATTCGTAGATTTCATATAATTTTAAGAACTTTGTCATCGGGATATGACATAAATTATATAGAATTCGAAAAGTTTCGTGTTGATACTAGAAAATTATACCTTGATCTGTATTCGTGGTATTCCATGCCTGTTACTGTGCATAAAATTCTTGTACACAGCGCGGAAGTTATAAAGTCTTTTCTTCTTCCCATTGGACAACTCTCCGAAGAAGCCCAGGAGGCAAGAAATAAACACTGTCGTAGATTCCGTGAACGGCACACCAGGAAGCGGTCACGTATTGCCACAAATACAGATCTTTTGAGAATGCTTTTAATTACGTCTGATCCTGTTATCAATTCGTATAGAGAATTACCGCGAAGAAAATTTACTTCTTTGCCATCGGAGGTTCTGCAGTTGATTATCCCACCTTCATTGCCATCCGAAACACCATCAGTAAGTCATAATCACGAATTAAATGAGGAGGATTATTTACTCTCTAAATATTCTACTGAATGGGAGAGCGGTGATGACGACTCATCTGATGGTGATTAGTAGGTTTAAGTATTTTTTTATTGTAATTATTATTCTTATCTTATTGTGTGTTGTAGTTGCTTATAATTCATGCCTTAGTATATAAGTTATTTAATATTATATTTCTTTTACTTATACACCTTGTTATTGTAAATAATTGATATATAGATACTGTTATTGTACTAATTTATTTTAAAAGAAATAATATTTTGTAAATTAATAAATGTGGGTACTATCATTATGATTTTTATTTTTTTCCAAGAAATTTCTTTGTAAACAAACATAATAGTGCTTTTCACACATAATGAGTAGGTAGACGTATGTAGCTAATTAAAGAACAATTAGCGACAATAGTGAACAAATGAGACATATTTCGATTAATACACATACAGTATACATTTTTAAACTTTTTTTTTCTTAAAATAGCTTAAGATACCTGGAATATACATAAACAATTGAAGTAAGTGAAGAAATAATATTGTCCCGCTAGCTTGTACTAGTCGAGACACTGTGCACCGGAAGAAAAATGGCACCACATCAGAGAAACACTGGAAGAAGTAATGGAAAAGCACCTGAAACAAAATACAACCAAAAAGAAAGAAATATTGGATATGATGGAAGTAAGAAGAAAGTATAAGAACAACAATAATATAAAAACAGAGCAACTCACAACCTAATAAAAAGAAAGATAAAGGAGGCTAAAGACATGTGGCTAAATGAACAATGCACGAAAATAGAAGCATTAGAGAAGAAATACGACACATTTAATTTACATAAGAAAATCAAAGAAGCTGCTGGACTAAGGTTACAAAGGCAACCACAAGTAAAGATAAAGAAGGTAAACTACGACGATGGATTGAAAAATTCGCGGCCTCACCAAAAAATAATTATAATATTTTTTCAATAAGTTCATACTTTCTTTGGTTGTCACAAGGTAAAATCTTGTTGCTGTAGAATTTGTGGTTTTTAGGTCAGAACGAGTGAGGTCAAGTGCAGCGTTTTTGGAAAAATGGAAAAAAATTGAACAACGTGCGGTCATCAAGTACGTGTGTAAAAACGATGATATGAAAACAAAACTAGGGGAATCTGCTCCGTCATATACCACTGTGAAAAAATGGGCTGCATAGTTTAAACGTTAATAAGAGGGCATCGAAGATGATCCTCGCTCCGGCCGGACCACGACGTCTACGACTGAAAAAAACATCGGCAAAGTGTGTGATCTCATATTGAAAGACCGCAGGTTAACTATCAGGGAGATTGCAGATACTATAGACATCTCGTATGAACGAACACAAAACATCATTGCCAACGAACTCGGATTTTCTAAGGTTTCCGCTAAGTGGGTCCCCAGATTGCTTTCAGAAGAACGAATTCGACTCACGATTTCTCGCGACTGTTTAGAGATGTTTGAGCCTGATCCGCAAGATTTTCTTAGCAGGTTTGTGACAATGGACGAAACCTGGGTTCACTACCATACTCCAGAGTCAAAACAACAATCCAAGCAGTGGAAAAAAATCTGGTGAACCGACCCAAAAGAAAGCGAAGGCAATTCTGTCGGCTCGGCTGGAAAAATAATGGCGACAGTTTTTTGGGGTGCTAAAGGTATTATTAGGGTGGACTACCTTCCGAAAGGCGAAACAATAAACTCGACTTATTATTGCACCCTTCTGCGTCGTTTACGTCAAGGAATGAAAGAAAAACGCCCAAGATTACTGAGAAAGAACGTTTTGTTCCATCAGGACAACGCTCGCGTTCACACAACTGTTGAGTCTATGGCTCAAATTTGTGTTTGTGGTTTCGATTACTGCCCCACCCGGCTTATTCTTTTGATTTACCACCTTCGGACTTTCATCTGTTTCCAAACCTAAAAAAATACATCGGTGGCCAGAAATTTTTATCAAATGAAGAAGTCGAAGCTGCAGTTAACCAGTATTGTGAAAACCTTGAGGAATCTTTTTTCAAACAGGTGTGGAAGCTTTGGAAAGCAGGTGGAAGAAGAGGATAGAGCTAGGTGGAGAAATAAAAAAAAATATACACTCCTGGACAAAATTAACGCAACAATATATTAAATCATACAAATCTCTACAATGAATTAATTTTAATAATTTTTAATGAACATTGGTTACACTAAAAGTTACAAAAAAAACTTATTCGGATACTTTAAAAGTAAATTAGCTACTAAATTTCTCTATAAGATTCAAATTAAAATTATTCTTAAGACCTAATAACAAAATCATTGAAATTATGTAATAATGAAAAAAATAAACTAGGACACTAGTAGAAAAATTAATGGTGTAACTGGGACACTAGTAGCGTGTGTTGCCTCCTCTACTTCGGATGACAGCGTTTATGCGCCTAGGCATGCTTCTAATTAAATTTTGGATAAAATCTTGAGGAATTTGCTCCCATTCTGTGATAACTGCATTTTCAAGTTCCCTCAAGTTTCTAGGTGCAGGTATATGACGTTTCACATTTTTTTAAGGTGATCCCATACATGTTCTATAGGATTCAGATCCGGGCTTTTTGGTGGCCATTGCATAATCGGTATATCAACTTGATTAAGATAATCGAGTACCTCCCTAGCCACGTGAGGTCGAGCGTTGTCTTGCATAAACAGGAAATTGGGCCCCACAAAATGACCGAAGGCATCACATGTTCTATTACAATATTCTCAAGATAGTAGTCAGCATTCATGGATCTCGCACGGACAGGAACTAACTCTGTGTGAGCATCAAAGCAGATGCTACCCCAGAACATAACAGAGCCACCGCCGAATGGAATCCTTGCAGAGATATTGCAAGGAGCCAACCTCTCTCCTGGTCTTCGCCATACTCGCTCACGACCATCTGGATGTTTTAGACTAACCCTAGTTTCATCTGTGAAGAAAACTTGTTTCCAATCATCCACAGACCAGTTTTCGTGATTTCGAGCAAAACGTAACCTGGCAACTCTGTTCTCTCTAGTAAGCAAGGGCGCAGTGGCTGGTCTCCTACTGTTTTTCATTTAACCGTCTTCTAACTGTTTTAGAAGAAATTGTGACATTGCGAACAGCTTCGAGTTCTTTTCTTATTATAGAACTAGTGACAGTCCTGTTTCTTAAAGCATATTGTCTTATAAAACGTTCATCTAGGTCGCTAGTGCATCGTTTTCACCCTTACCCTAGCCTTCTAGAATAAGTTCCTACTTCATTCAAGCGTCTTACCATAGGACTTATTGTGGAACGATGTTTGCCTAACAAATTGGCAACATAATTCTGACAATATCCCTCGTCCAATAAAACTGAGGCTCGCACTACCTCGTGTTCAGTTAAATTCCTTGTTCGATTCATTTTTCTAATTCTTCGGGGTCAAAAATAAAACTACCACAAAAACGTATTACTTTGAAAAAGGGAACAATTTATAAGCTTACTTTTAAACGAATTGTTTTGATTTCTGTCATGAACAACGAAACAAAATATGCATAGCCTACTATTCAAATACTCGATAAACTTTAAAACTGACATAAGAAAAAGATAAATTAATTTTCAGATTGTTGCGTTAATTTTGTCCAGGAGTTTACATAATTTTGTACGTATTTTTTTTTGTTTTCTTAACTAGACCGCTAACTTTTCAATCCATCCCCGTACTACTGAATATACAATAGAGAATAGATGAAAAGAATATATCGGGGAAATGTATAGTGACACAATACAAATAACCTTAATACAACGGGTCCCCCATAAATAAAGACGAAATATTAGCAGCAGCAAATCAGTTTAAAAGCAAAAAGGCACTAGGAGAAGATAATATACCTACAGAAATCATTAAAATATTTCTTGAAAAATACACTCCTAGACAAAATTAACGCAACATTCTGAAAATTAATTTATCTTTTTCTTATGTCACTTTTAAAGTTTATCGAGTATTTGAATAGTAGGCTATGCATATTTTGTTTCGTTGTTCATGACAGAAATCAAAACAATTCGTTTAGATTTACAGTTTTAAAGAATTTTTTAGAAGATAAACAATTTTCTGTAATAATACGATAGATTTTCTTTAAAAGTAAACTTATAAATTGTTCCCTTTTTTAAAGTAATACGTTTTTGTGGTAGACTGTTTTATTTTTGACCCGAAGAATTAGAAAAATGAATCGAACAAGGAATTTAATTGAACACGAGGTAGTGCGAGCCTCAGTTTTATTGGACGAGGGATATTGTCAGAGTTATGTTGCCAATTTGTTAGGCAAAACATCGTTCCACAATAAGTCGTATGGTAAGACGCTTGAATGAAGTAGGAACTTATTCTAGAAGGCTAGGGCAAGGGCGAAAACGATGCACTGGCGACCTAGATGAACGTTTTATAAGACAATATGCTTTAAGAAACAGGACTGTCACTAGTTCTATAATAAGAACCGAACTCGAAGCTGTTCGCAATGTCACAATTTCTTCTAAAACAGTTAGAAGACGGTTTAAATGAAGCTGGATTAAACAGTAGGAGACCAGCCACTGCGCCCTTGCTTACTAGAGAGAACGGAGTTGCCAGGTTACGTTTTGCTCGAAATCACGAAAACTGGTCTGTGGATGACTGGAAACAAGTTTTCTTCACAGATGAAACTAGGGTTAGTCTAAAACATCCAGATGGTCGTGAGCGAGTATGGCGAAGACCAGGAGAGAGGTTTGCTCCTTGCAATATCTCTACAAGGATTCCATTCGGCGGTAGCTCTGTTATGTTTCTGGGGTGGCATCTGCTTTGATGCTCGCACAGAGTTAGTCCCTGTCCGTACGAGATCCATGAATGCTGACTACTATCTTGAGAATATTGTAATAGAACATGTGATGCGTTTCGGTCATTTTGTGGGACCCAATTTCCTATTTATGCAAGACAACGCTCGACCTCACGTGGCTAGGGAGGTACTCGATTAACTTAATCAAGTTGATATACCGATTATGCAATGGCCATCAAAAAGTCCGGATCTGAATCCGATAGAACATGTATGGGATCACCTTAAGAAAAATGTGAAACGTCATATACCTGCACCTAGAAACCTGAGGGAACTTGAAAATGCAGTTATCACAGAATGGTAGCAAATTCCTCAAGATTTTATCCAAAATTTAAATAGAAGCATGCCTAGGCACATAAACGCTGTCATCCGAAGTAAAGGAGGCAACACACGCTACTAGTGTCCCAGTTACACCATTAATTTTGCTACTAGTGTCCCAGTTTATTTTATTCATTATTACATAATTTCAACGATTTTGTTATTAGGTCTTAAGAATAATTTTAATTCGAATCTTATAGAGAAATTTGGCAGCTAATTCACTTTTAAAGTATCCGAATAAGTTTTTTCTAACTTTTAGTGTAACCAATGTTCATAAAAAAATTATTAAAATTAATTCATTATAGAGATTTGTATGATTTAATATATTGTTGTGTTAATTTTGTCCAGGAGTGTATATGGACATTATATAGGATCTCTTCAACAGCGTAGACGACACATACCATTGCCAAAAAAGAATAATCCTAGAAAGTGCGAAGAATACCGGAATATAAGTCTAATGAACCACATTTTGAAACTCTTTCTTAAAGTAATCCACCAAAGAGTATACAAAAAATTAGATGAGCGTACTGGACAAACAGTTCGGCTTTAGGAACGGACTAGGAACGAGGGACGCATTCTCCATCCGCGTTCTGACTGAAAGGTGTAGGGATGTCAACTCTGATGTTTATTTATGCTTCATAGATTTCCAAAAAGCCTCTGATATGGTAAATCATGAGAAAAATGATGGAAATACTACAATCGTGTAACACTGATGACAAAGATTTTACAAATAATATCAAGTTTATACTGGAACCAGCCTGCCAAAATAAAAGTAGAGCATGTCCAAAGAAATACAAATAAAGAAAGACGTACGTCAGCGTTGTATTTTGTCACCCCTGTTATTCAATGTCTATTCGGAGCAAATCATCAATAAACCACTTTCTGATAAAAAAGATGGAATTACAATTAACGGTGTGTGCGTAAAAACCTCCGCTGCGCTGATGATATTGTCATTCTAGCGGACAGTGAAGAAGGCCTACAAAGACTCATGAATGGAATTGTTGATGTATGTGAGGAATATGGAATAAAACTGAATACAAACAAAACAAAAACAATGGTGGTTAGTAAGAATCCTAATAAAAAACATAAAAATATGAAAGTGTACATCAATAAACACTTGAAAGGGTAACAAAAATAACGTACTTAGGAAGCGTAATTAGTGAAGATTGGAATCACTCTATTGAAATACGCTCAAAAATTGAAAAAGCACAAAGCTCCTTTAATAAAAGGGGCAGCATACTCTGTAACTGCCAACTAAACTTTAAAAACAAGAACAAGAGTGCTAAGATGCTACGTGTTCTTGGTCATGTTATACTGTATAGAAGCTGCAACAATCACAGAAAGGACACAACAAGTCATTCGAGATAGGGTGCGTGTTCCTTAGACAGCGCATACCACAATCTTGGAAATACTTCATCCGATGGGAAAGGAACGAGAGTTGATTCCAGCTGTTAAAGAAAGAAAAAGCACTTAGTTTGGCCATATTATGAGAAGCCCAAAATATGAGTCCTGCAACTTATAACTGCAGGAAAAATAAACGGTAGGCGTGGACCAGGAAGGCGCCGCAACTCCTGGTTAAAAAACTGACGATAGTGGACAAATATGACATCTACTGAACTGTTTAGAGCGGCAATAGATAAAATCAGATGAGCAAAATGTGATCGCCAACGTCCTTAGAAGATAAGGCACACTAAGAAGAAGATAAAATTCTTTATTTTGGAAGGTTTATCGGCAACTGAAATCCACGCAAAATTATTGAAAATGTTAAAGGAGTCTGCTCTTCCGTTTCCAACTGCTCATAGATGGACTCTAGAGTTTAACTGTGATCGTAGAAGCGTCATTCAGAACGTCCAAAAACTGCGACAACTGAAGAAACTGCTGTACAAATACAAGATATGGTAATGGAAGACCGTCGATTAACCGTGGATGATGTAGCTGAGGCTATACGCATCTCACATTGATCAGTACATGAGATCTCAAGACAGCATTGGAACGAAAACGCACTCGAGAGAAACTTTCTAAACATTTGACTGGTTTCACAAAGAATAAAACTGATTTTATGAATCGATTTGTAACTATGGATGGGGTTTACCAGTATGATCCTGAACTGCGACAACAAACCGCACAGTGGACTGGGCCAGTTGTTCACCTCCAAAGCAGCCAAAGTGAGTCGTCCAACAAAAATAATGCCATCAGTTTTCTGGGATGCAAAAAGAATTGTATTATTGCAACCTTTTGGACCAGCTGGATGAGAAAATTCATCAAAAATCAGCTTTCACAATGACAATGCACCTGCTCACAAAGACGCTTTCGCAAAGGCAAAACTGATCGGATTAGAGTACGAATTGTTGGAACGTCCACCCTATCGCCGGATCTGGCACCGTCTGACTTCCATCTATTCCAAAACCTCAAAATATTTCTACGTGGGAAGCGTTTTTCAACAAATGATAAAGTGATAGCATCCGTAGATGGATATTTTGAACGTCCTTCAGAAAACTACTTCAGAGATGGGGTTAATGAATTGAAAAATCGCTGGAAAAAATGTATTGAGCTTAAGGAAGATTATACTCTTTAATTCATCTTGTTTCATGTCCGCTCTTAAAACTTATTGACGGACCTTATATAAAACGTATATACCTCATCGGACCAATCCGGAAACTGTACAATATCACAGGCTAAATCCATCACTCGTAGAGTCTCTATAGTATCATTCCAAGTCAGATCGAAGCTTTCCACTAATTCTACCATAGCATCAAAGATTGTTTTCAGAAACTCAATATATCTAAAATATCAATAACATTATAGGCAGTAACAAAAATTTTAGGCAATTGCGACGCTGACCAACCATTACACAGCCCACAGAAAAAAAGTGGGGTATACTTTTGATGCGATATATCAGATCCGTAGTATTTTTGCCCGCTGATCACGAATCTGACGTCAGAATATCGCCATCACATCTCAATTTTTTTTCTAACCTCAAAAAATAGGTAAAAATTAGTAAAAATTAAGAAAAATATACTCCTAAAAAAATTGATTCAAGCTTTTTCATGAATCCAAAGATGTATTAATATGTATTCGGACACGCTAAGCTAATATTCATCGGTTGGATTGAGCCATACAGTTCTGTTTTCTTTCTAACCTCAATAAATCAAACAGATATAGTGCTTCTCGAATGCAAAAACGAATTCAAATTAAAATTCAACCGATTCTTACCAAATTTGGTATACGAGGGTTTTTTTTTTTGGGTTACTGATCGTGAATCTGAGGTCAGATTTGCAAAATTCAAAATGGCGGATCCAAGATGGCGGACAAAATTTTTGAAAACCGATTCCTACCAAATTTGGTATACAGTTGAGGAATCCTCAAACCTGATACTCTTAAACCCTAAACCCTGAAACTTTAGACTCCCACACCCTGTAACCTCAAAAAATAGACCTCAATAACCCTGTAACTTTAAAAATGAGACCCAATAAACTCAAAACCAGGACTTTTAAACCATATACTCTCAAATAGTAGGCCCTTAAGCCCTAGAATTGCGAAGGTTAGACCCGCGCCTAACTTTCCTTTTTTTGGCTGTATCTTGTTCTTTTTTCCGCGAATGACCTATTCAAAGGCTTTCTGCCCAAACGCTTTTGAGGACTTGTTTCTCTTTTTAGCGACCAGCAATAGTCCGCTAGCATATGGTCATCCCATCGTCCTTGATAGCGATTTTCTATGATTTTCAGATCTTGGTGAAAACGTTCCCCTTGCTCCTCACTGTAGTCACCAAGATTATCTGGGAAATCATCGATGTGGGAGTCCAGGAAATGTAATTTTAGATTCATTAAGCAACCTAATGTTTGAAAATTTTTTACCATTTTCTCGACTATTTCTTTGTACTTAGGACTTTTATTATTTCTCAAAAAGTTTGTTGCGACTTCTTTAAAACTAAGCCAAGCAGCTTTTTCAACTTTATTCATTTTAGTAACAAATAATGAATCTTGAGACAATTTTCTTATTTGTGGCCCGTCAAATACGCCTGCCTTAATTTTAGCTTCAGAAAATTTCGGAAATTTTTTATGCAAATATTTGAAACATGGGCCGTTTGTATCTAATGCTCTCGTGAATTGCTTCATAAGTCCAAGCTTAATATGAAGCGGGGGAATAAGAACTTTTCCTGGATCTACCAATGGTGGAAACAATACATTATTTTCACCAGGAGTGAACGAGTCTCTTGTTGGCCAAATTTTTTTCTTATAATGACGTTCCTGTCTCTGCTATTCCACAGACATTTATAACAGGGATAAAGTGTAAACCTTGACTGTTGGCCAAGCAATATTGTTACAATTTTCAGATCTCCACAAATTTTCCAGTTATGATCAGCATATTTTATTTTTATCAAAAGCTGCTTCATTTTTTCATATTGCTCTTCCATAACTTGGAATGAGCAATCGGAATGGGAGCGTAAACGTTGGTATTATGCAGCAAAACTGCCTTAATGCTCCGTTTAGAAGAATCAATGAACAGTCTCCATTCTTCAGGATCGTATGAGTTATTTTGAAATTCATCCATTAGACCTTTTACATCGGTACAATATAAAAGTGACAATTCCTCGTCCATTGTGAAATATTTTTGAAATTCTTCATCTCTGTTTCTATAATAAGAAATCGTAGCTTCTGGCTTAAGTAAATGTCTTTTCTTTAAAAAGGAAGCAAGATGCTCTGAACCATCTTTGGATAAGCCTAAATGTCTGACTAGATCAATAAGTTCTGACTGTGATACGAGTATTGGTTCTGGTTTACGGTTGTATGGTAGAAATTCTTTATCTGTGTCACTAGTATATGATAGGTTGTCACTAGAACATTCATTAGTAACAGTGTTTGAATCTTTTTCGACAGTCTCAATGTTTTCGGCATGAACTGATAAGGTGAAATCATTTGTTTCCATAACATCAGCATCAAGTGGTTCAGGAGGCGGAATTAGTTTAGTTGGTCTTGTTACTGTCGAAACATCGTTATAAGTAATAGTGCTTTTATTTTTTATTATATTGCAGCTTTTTCAACTTTATTCATTTTAGTAACAAATAATGAATCTTGAAACAATTTTCTTATTTGTGGCCCGTCAAATACGCCTGCCTTAATTTTAACTTCAGAAAATTTCGGAAAAATTTTTTATTCAAATATTTGAAACATGGGCCGTTTGTATCTAATGCTCTCGTGAATTGCTTCATAAGTCCAAGCTTAATGCGAAGCGGGGGAATAGAAACTTTTCCTGGATCTACCAATGGTGGAAACAATACATTATTTTCACCAGGAGGGAACGATTCTCTTGTTGGCCAAATTTTTTCTTATAATGACGTTCCCTGTCTCTGCTATTCCACAGACATTTATAACAGGGATAAAGTGTAAACCTTGACTGTTGGCCAAGCAATATTGTTACAATTTTCAGATCTCCACAAATTTTCCAGTTATGATCAGCATATTTTATTTTTATCAAAAGCTGCTTCATTTTTTCATATTGCTCTTCCATAACTTGGAATGAGCAATCGGAATGGGAGCGTAAACGTTGGTATTATGCAGCAAAACTGCCTTAATGCTCCGTTTAGAAGAATCAATGAACAGTCTCCATTCTTCAGGATCGTATGAGTTATTTTGAAATTCATCCATTAGACCTTTTACATCGGTACAATATAAAAGTGACAATTCCTCGTCCATTGTGAAATATTTTTGAAATTCTTCATCTCTGTTTCTATAATAAGAAATCGTAGCTTCTGGCTTAAGTAAATGTCTTTTCTTTAAAAAGGAAGCAAGATGCTCTGAACCATCTTTGGATAAGCCTAAATCTCTGACTAGATCAATAAGTTCTGACTGTGATACGAGTATTGGTTCTGGTTTACGGTTGTATGGTAGAAATTCTTTATCTGTGTCACTAGTATATGATAGGTTGTCACTAGAACATTCGTTAGTAACAGTGTTTGAATCTTTTTCGACAGTCTCAATGTTTTCGGCATGAACTGATAAGGTGAAATCATTTGTTTCCATAACATCAGCATCAAGTGGTTCAGGAGGCGGTATTAGTTTAGTTGGTCTTGTTACTGTCGAAACATCGTTATAAGTAATAGTGCTTTTATTTTTTCGGTTATGCCTAGATACAACATTCATACAAAAGTAGCAATCATTTTCACTGTATGGTCTATTCCATATTGCTGGTCTGGAATATTTAATCGCCTTCTTATTGATGTACAACATTATTTTGCAAGAACTGCAAATGATGTGGGGAACCCAATCTGTATCCTGGTGCTGTATTTCAATGTTAAAACAATCATATAAGGTTTTAATCTTATCCGTTATCGGTGACCCCATTTTACTCAATACGTGTTGACAGCAAATATAACAAAATGAATCACTGTTTTTATCGCACTTATGAAAAGTCCTTGTACCGTGAGACCGTTTTCTTGTAGCATTATACTCTACATGAGCCAAGTCACCCACACATGAAGAGCTACGGTCGCTGGATGACGACGGCTGCGGGCCCGCTTTCCCACCCTGACCAACCGCCGATACTGGGTTTCCGAGTCCATGCATCGTAATTCTCTTTCTTCTACCTGCCATGACGGCATCTAAGCGTTATCCAGGGACTCTGCCGGCTAGTGGAATAACACCGTTGCCCACCGTCACCACGTGGAGGTGCCTGGATGCAGGTAGAAGAATAAAAATCGACCGATGAATTTTCTTGGCGTTCAAAATGGCGCGAAAACATCTGCCATCTTGAATTTTGCAAATCCAACCTCAGATTCGTGATCAGCGACCCAAAAAATCCCCGTGTACCAAATTTGGTAAGGATCGGTTGAATTTTAATTTGAATTCGTTTTTGCATTCGAGAAGCACTATATCTGTCTGATTTATTGAGGTTAGAAAGAAAACAGAACTGTAGGGCTCAATCCAACCGATGAAT
Organism: Pachyrhynchus sulphureomaculatus; assembly: GCA_019049505.1. Taxonomy (NCBI): domain Eukaryota; kingdom Metazoa; phylum Arthropoda; class Insecta; order Coleoptera; family Curculionidae; genus Pachyrhynchus; species Pachyrhynchus sulphureomaculatus. Next base: position 3,060,776 of record CM032455.1, on the reverse strand, counting down.
ATTAGCTTAGCGTGTCCGAATACATATTAATACATCTTTGGATTCATGAAAAAGCTTGAATCAATTTTTTAGGAGTATATTTTTCTTAATTTTTACTGTGATGGCGATATTCTGACGTCAGATTCGTGATCAGCGGGCAAAAATACTACGGATCTGATATATCGCATCAAAAGTATACCCCACTTTTTTTTTGTGGGGCTGTGTTATCGATAACGATGAATTAAAATCGGGTTATTCGGATTAGTTCACGTATACAGACAATGTGATGTATATCATAGAAGAACTTTTGGCCTAGATAAATTTCAGACACTCGGATATAAAGTTTGTAAAAGTGTATGATACAGTATGTCAAGTAAAAACGTGTCCACGATAATTCATTTTTGGTAGATGCAATTTAGTAAAAGTACCAGTCGATTCCGAACTTTCGTCGAAATCATGTAAAATCCAAAATGAGTCACTTGAGTGTTTGCGCATCGGTTCGAGACAGTCTTTGTTCCCATCCAAAGGGGCCGAAAATGACACATTCCAGACCGATAAATATATTAAACAGTCGGTATCGTTTGTAAAGACGTGAGTAAATCGGTTTAGGGGTCGAAAAAACGTCGACGACTTGCCAAAACGTGGCTCGGTAAGCAAAGTCCCTCCGAAAGTCGAAAAAACGAATCGTGTCTTTGTTTTCACGGGACCCGAAGTTGACGTTGCGTCAAGGAGCGACAAAATTAGGAAAATCAGGTTTGAATGTGCCCCGTGAGAGTAATCGAGAAAATCTTCGTGCTCATGATGTCAAATTCTGAAGCACGTTGAAGAAACCTTCGCTGGGCGAAAATCACGTCGCGATGCGGCTCGCTTAGGCATACGACAACCTCGACCGTTACTAGAACTAGGTGATCTTCACAGACGAAGCTTTCTTTTGGGGATATGCGACGGCTCCTCGGGCCTAGACAATTGCTATCAATCGTCTCGTTAAGTGAACCGAGTATGGAGAAAATCTTGTAGACAGCATTATTGATGCAGGAGGCGATTGGACAACTTACTAAGGTAATTACGCCGTTGTTAGCACACCAAAGAATACATTGATGGCAAAAAAATGTTCTCGAAACACATTTGTTCAAGAATACGAACGATTACGTACTTACTTAATAGACTGTATACTTAACAGTGAAAAATATTACCCTTCTTTTGCTGTGTACTGAGGCAAATAATATCTTGGTATCCAGTCAACTCTCATTAATGCATTAACAATATCATAAACAATATATACCAGAACAGTGAAAGTTCTAGCAGCTCGTCTCTTGTTAAAATTTTTCTTGATTCTTATTAAAAACTGTAAGCAAAAGGTCACGTCTTCCATGAGATCCGACTTTTTCGCTAGTTTATTTTTCCATTTAAATACTAAAAAGGCAAAGAACCGTAATAAGATTAAATAGACTTGTGATCAAAAACTTTTGAAATAAAACGCAAACAGGTTGTTTATTTTTCCAAATTTATTTCGTCCCTTTCAAAGTAATCCCCCTTGGATACAATGCATTTAAGCCACTCTTCGAAACAGTTGTTGAATTCGATTTCTGGAATGACCTTTAAAACCTTCTTCGATTCGGTTTTAATCTCTTCAATCGACTCAAAACGATGTCTTCGAAGCGAATAGGGCGATTGCGGAATGGTATGAGAATTTTTGATGAAAAAGTCGCGAAGAACCTATGTTGTATGAGAAGGCGCATTATCGTGATGAAAAAACCAAGAGTTATCAGCCCATAATTCCAGCCTCTTGAGACAAATTCGAACGTTTGGGAAGCAGAAAAAACCATTTTTAAAACAAAATTTAATGCAACTTCTTTGCTGAATTTTTTCACTCATGTTAAAAATCGAAAAACGCCCTTTTATTGTTGAACGGATGCAAGCGAATCTTATTAACTACTGGCGCTATGGTCTTAAAATTTGACACAGATGGCAGTTAAGGTTCTACCAATCTAACGAAAAAAAATTAATCCGATTTGGAAATGCTCGAGCGATTTAAATTTAAAAGTCTTACTATTTTTCGATCAAAGTAGTATATATATATATATATATATATATATATATATATATATATATATATATATATATATATATATTTATATACAGTCGACACTGTTTATAGTGAAACTCTATATAGTAAAAAACTCTTTATAGTGCAATTTTTTCAAGACCTAGAATATTTTAATGAAATTTCAGGTAAAAAGCCTTGCATATAGTGAATCTGTAAAATAGTAACACTCTATATAATAAAATTTTTACCGGAATTTTATGTATACATTTTTATGCATTTATTGAGATCTTGGCCATTTCGGGTTTCCCATTTTTATCTAACATTAGGACATTTTTATGACGCATTCTTTTGAAAAGGTTCTTAACGCGTTTATAACGCCTAATGGTTGGCAATAAATCAGGTAGATCTCTGTGAGAAACCCGGGGAATAACCATTTTATAGAAACCCGCGGAAAAACCATTTTATAGTCGAGGCCTAGTAATTCGCAAATTCAGGTTCAGTTTCTTTTTGTTTAAGAATCAAGTAAGATGTCCAAGCGAGTGTGTTTAAGTTTAGCTGAGAAAATTAAAGTTTTGGAGGAAGTTGATAAAGGCTGCAAAAAAATTGATGTTGCTGCAAAATTTGGTGTTTCTCCACGTTGCGTCTCTCTGATAATAAAAAGTCGCGACAGTATCATCAAGAAACTTAGTGTTCCAAGCAGTCAAAAACGAGTACGGGTAAGTACTTACGAGGATGTAAATGAAGCAGTTTTACGACGGTTTCAAGTGGCCCGTACGCATCAAAACGTACCAATATCCGGAAATTTAATAAAGCAAAAGGCTCTACAATTTGCTAAAGAATTTAACTGCGTTAATTTTCAAGCTAGTAAAGGGTGGTTGAGTGCCTGGAAGACTCGCACTTCAATTATTTTCAAGACGGTGTCTGGCGAGAGTGCAAGCGTTAGTCAGGAGGACTGTGGAATTTGGACTGAAACTGACTTAAAAAGTGCATTGAAAAAGTACGAGCCAAAAAACCTTTTCAATTGTGATGAAACCGATTTGTTTTTTAAATGTTTGCCAAATAAAACTTTTGCTTTTAAAAGTGATAAATGTTTTGGTGTTAAAACAAGTAAAGAAAGGGTGACACTTATGGTTGGAGCAAACATGGATTACGCCAATAATAAAAAGGCATGGATGACTTCTGAGATTTTCGAAAGATGGATCAAAGAACTGGACACGAAAATGAAAAGCCAAAAGCGAAAGATTGTGATGTTTATAGACAATTGTCCTGCACATCCAGTTACTGTAAGTAAAAAATTAAGGAATATTGAATTGGTCTTTTTTCCACCAAACATGACCTCCAAATTGCAACCTAT